>JAOVVB010000031.1:9019780-9031413 GCA_028570985.1 Heterobranchus longifilis | reverse complement strand
TTATGATTATGGCTTACAGTGCAAAAAAAATAAAAAATCCAGTAACCGAAATTAAAAATTATATCCAATGCAGAAGTGTCCAATTTTTGTCTCACACAGGGCTACTTTAATAATTAATAATAATTTAATAATTAATAATAAAATTAACAAGTCAAGTTGCCAGACGTAAACATTTATTAGACAGACGTAAACTTTTATTAGAATGTTTGAAAGTACAAAGGCAGAGGTATTAATGGTTAACTTTTCAGAGGTGGCAAAAACAGAAACACAGGAAACTTATAAGTTGAATATGTGATTAATAGATCTCTATGCCACGTCCTCTTCTGCTTCTTCCTCAAACTCTCCCTCCTCTTCAGCTGTGGCATCCTGGTACTGCTGGTACTCAGACACAAGGTCGTTCATGTTGCTCTCTGCTTCAGTGAACTCCATCTCATCCATTCCTTCCCCCGTGTACCAATGCAGGAAGGCCTTTCTTCTGAACATAGCTGTGAACTGCTCAGAGATGCGTCTGAACAGCTCCTGGATGGCTGTGCTATTACCAATAAAGGTGGCAGCCATCTTAAGCCCTCTTGGTGGGATGTCACATACAGCTGTTTTGACATTGTTGGGGATCCACTCTACAAAATAGCTGCTGTTTTTATTCTGCACATTGAGCATCTGCTCATCCACCTCTTTCATAGACATGCGGCCCCGGAACACAGCAGCCACAGTCAAGTAGCGCCCATGTCTCGGGTCACACGCTGCCATCATATTCTTGGCGTCGAACATCTGTTGGGTTAACTCGGGCACGGTGAGCGCACGGTACTGCTGGCTCCCTCTGCTGGTGAGAGGGGCAAAACCAGGCATGAAGAAATGCAGACGTGGGAATGGCACCATATTGACAGCTAGTTTTCGTAGGTCAGCATTGAGCTGACCAGGGAAACGAAGACAAGTGGTCACACCACTCATGGTGGCAGACACAAGATGGTTGAGATCACCATAAGTGGGAGTTGTGAGCTTTAAAGTGCGGAAACAGATGTCATAAAGTGCTTCATTGTCAATGCAGTACGTCTCATCAGTGTTCTCCACTAGTTGGTGCACAGACAGAGTGGCGTTGTAGGGCTCCACCACAGTGTCGGAGACTTTAGGAGAAGGCACAACACTAAACGTGTTCATGATGCGGTCCGGATACTCCTCACGGATCTTGCTGATGAGCAGTGTGCCCATGCCTGAGCCAGTGCCCCCGCCCAGAGAGTGAGTGAGCTGGAAGCCCTGTAGGCAGTCACAGCTCTCAGCCTCTTTCCTCACAACATCCAGCACCGAGTCCACCAGCTCAGCACCTTCAGTATAATGGCCTTTGGCCCAGTTGTTTCCAGCCCCACTCTGCCCTGTGAAAAGTGAGGACAATGAGGCTAAATTAAATTAATTACTTGTTGGAACTTAACTTGCTATGGAATACCTAAAGACTAGAAATATAATTTGGTTCTGCCCTACATACCTAGAATTTCACAAAAGCCCAATATATTCAAGTTTTTTTTGCCATCTTTTTCTAGGTATGCATTTTAATTAGTCTAATGTCTGCATTTATTCACTCTTCACAGTAAAGTCAACATGCAGCCCTGATACAAAAATAAGACAATTAAAACAAAAATGAATGTGGCAAATTATTACTTTATGTTAGTTAATGGCAAGTATTTTATATTAGTATCCATTTACTTTAAAAAATCATTACAGTTCAGTACTAGAAGCCATGTCAGTAAAGAGCATCTATTTAAAAAAAAAAAAAAAACTTTGCCCATTCATAGATTTAAATTTAAAAATTTAGTTATTCAAAAAACTAAATCCCCTTGAACACAATTAATTCATGCCTTATGCATATGTGGACATTAGGTAATATGTTCATATGATGTTGATTTTTTTTTGTGGTAAAGAATTTAAAGACAACATGTAATATGACTCATTTTATAGTGAAACAGGATGTCTGGATGTGGGTATGGAAATTTTATGTCTGATTTTGACTAGGTTACAGAAACCTGAGATCTTTGGCCTGGCTGAAGTACAGTATGCATACTGTAACAACGAAAATGAGCAAGGGTTTGATTTTAGGGTAACATTAAACATAAAATGCAGAATTCAAAATGTCACCCACCAAAGACGAAGTTGTCTGGTCTGAACACTTGGCCAAAAGGACCAGACCTTACGGAGTCCATTGTCCCTGGCTCCAAGTCCACCAGCACGGCCCGAGGAACATACTTTCCACCTGAGACACCACAATACACACTTTCACTACACTCAAAAATACACTTTAAAACAGGTGATGCTGTAAAACACTAGATTTACCAGTGGCTTCGTTGTAATACACATTAATCCTCTCAAGCTGCAGGTCGCTGTCACCATGGTAGGTCCCGGTCGGGTCGATTCCGTGTTCATCGCTGATCACCTCCCAAAACTAAAACGTGATCAAATCTGATCATTATCACGGTCATATTGTTTAACATGTTATCAAGCTAAAAGAATGAATGAATGAATGAACGAATGAATGAATGAATGAATGAGTGGCTATTTAATTAAATTAAATATTAAACAATGGTCATTGTCGCAAAGCAGCTTTGCAGAATCAAAAGTAAATTATGGAAATGTGTATGAAATGTGTAGAAAATGTGCACGAATCAAAATGATCTTAAATATTTAAAGCTGTTGTCACCTGTCGCTAGTGCACTTGTTGCTATGTAACCCAATCAGACATTTCCAACGACCAAGCGAGACCTCTTTTTATTTAAGCACCTAAGTAGTACAGTATAAGCATCTAATGCAGCAAAAGTCTAAGACTTGTGTAATGTTAATGCACTAAACTTACTTTTGCACCGATTTGATTCCCACACTGACCAGCTTGCAGATGAACGATTTCTCTCATTTTGAAAAGCGCTTAATAAACACACACTTGAATGAATTTAAGGACTAACTCACACTCGCGTCACCCTCCACACAGAGAAACTGACAAGCGACGCTGTCACGCGGATTTAAACTATGACGTTATCAACGTCTCCGAACCCCAGTGGCTGAACAAAACGCCAGGCATTATTTTGCGGACGGAGTGTTGAGACTCAGAATCACGTGTGTCGTATCGCGGACTTTGATTGGCCCAAACATTACGTTCTGTCTCCAATAGTGATGGGAATTCCGGCTGATTTCTGTGAGTCAGATCAGCTTTAACTCTTCAGTAAGATCCGACTCATTCCACTCCTACTGTAAATGACTTACTGACATTTCCCCCCTATATTTGTCATGTTTTCTTTTCATCCAATGAATTGTTTAAGGAAATATAACTTCCATCCTTTAATTAACTACAAGTACAACAAACATTACATTATATACAAAACGTTTAGATAACTGTGAAAACAGTCATTATATCTGCATCGTTTTTGTCCAGTATAAGGATTTATTTCATAAGATCCCCACATGCACACAACTCAGAGTCAAACACACTCCACCATTCACACAAACAGCTTAGATAGAAATACACTCATACATCGTAATGGGTTACACTGCTTACATAAAATCAAATAAATAAAAAATGATTAAACAAATAAATAAAAACAGCTGACTTGAGTCAATTCTTGTGCGTGAACACTGAGAGCCGACACCAGTCTCCAAGAGTTACAGCGTTGTGAGCTCCCATAGAAACGCTTTTGTTTTTGTGGTAACTAGATACAATTGTACAGCAAAGCGACGATTATTACGGATATCACTTCATGCTAAACTAACACTTTTATTGTCTTTACTGAGAAGAGGACATGTTTGGACCTGCTCAGTGTTTTGTATGTTAGTTACATAAAATATTTTTCATTTCACTTATTTAACCCCCTTGAAGCTTTTATAAGCGTTTAAAGCTTTAATTATTTTCCTGATTTCAAATACAATATCACACTTCAACCAAGCGAAAAATTGTGCCCATGATCAATGACTGGGGAGCAGCTGTTACGCAGTGAACTTTTAATTATGAATGTAGAAATACGTGTTGCCTTACACACATCTACTCTAAACCAAAATTCTACTCCAAAACTCCCTCTCTCTTTCTCTCTCTCTCTCTTTCTCTCTCTCTCTCTACAGTATGCGCCCTGTACTTGACATCCGATAAAAGATGACTAACGCATACTTTGAATATTCAAGATTCAGTATTTGAATGTCAGCTGCAGCAGGTTTAGTTTATGCCTTTGGCTAAGGAAAAAAGGTACCTCGGTTTGTTATCAGGAGCTCAGAAGCCATGTGTTCTTTCATGAGTGATGAGTGAGATAAGCCTAATTCATGTTATCATTATCATTATCTATAATGAACATCCTGAAACCATAGATTGACAAGTAGTCCTGACACCTGTTTAAGTAATAATAGTAACAACAACAGCAACGATAATAATAATCATCATCATAATGATAATAATCATAATCATAACCATCATCATCGTATTATTATTATTATTATTATTATTATTATAATTATCAACTTTTTACTTATCTAACTTATAAATTATTATTATTAATAATAATAATAATAATAATCTGAAATATAATTTAGAACTGAGGCAATAGAAATGCAGTTCTAAGGTCCATCAAGCTTATTTTTGTCACATATTATGCTGCACAGCCCATTTGGCATGGGTGCTGTATAAAGCCTGATCCTGCTGTCATTGCCTGGCTGTCACTGCTGAGCCCTGGGAGGAAAGCTAACCCGACTGGAACAAAATTCCCTTCCACTATTGAGACAACAAAACAGCTCTATGGAAACATGCTGCCACTGAAACCTGCATTAGTTCCCATTAGAGGAGCATGAACATACAGGAAAACAATATATATTTATGTATGTATTTATGACTTTTACATGTAATTTTCATTATTTACAGTATGTGCTGTTAATGTATGTAAAAGTCAAACAATATTTAAATAGGGTGACTTCTGAGATAATTTTTTTTTTTTTAATTTTTTACTTCAGCTATCACCTGCTGAATCAAAAAATGTAAAACTAGAAAGAATTTTAATGGTACTTGACAAATCACCTGTTTTTCTGGTTGGGATTAGCCCATGATAGCCTCTGATTCCTAAACTTGGTTTACAGGAATTTAATCTGATGTGGTTTTCAGCTGTTGTAGTTCATCCTCATCAACGAAGAGTGTGGTTATTCAGATCTCACAGAATCTTTTTGCTTAGGCTTTTGTGAACTAAAGCTCGAATAAAAACTACAGCTCTTATTTGCATGCTTTATGCATTGTACTTTCCCACTGATTAGCTGATTAAATCAATGCATGAATGTATAATATAAATGTGAATAAACGTATGGGCTTCCTGTACTGGTCTGTGATAGACTTGTGGCCCATTGGTTTATTTCTTCTTCTCACCCAGTGTTCTTGAGATAGGATTTAAGCGCACCAAGTTACATCCTAATATTAATACAGTGTTCTCAATAAAAGTGTTACCCATTAATGATTGTACAGTATAATAAAGCAATGGTGTTTACACAGACATGATTTTGTACTAGTCAATATAAAGTTTCATACCACAAATCCTATGGACGTAGAGACACTTTTCGCATCCTGAGAATTACCTTTTAATTATAGACTGCCTAGAACTACAGTATGTCTGAACTAAACTCTGTGAGAGTCTGTGAAATGTATTAGTGTACATGATAAAGAGCAAGTTAAAAGGCAGTTTCATCTTTATTACACATAGAACATATGAGATAATTCATGTATTTTAATGATCATATCATAAAATACTGTAACATGAAAATCAAAGCATCTTGCTTCTAAATGAATACTATCTATTCCAAAATCAGATATTTTCCTGTTATACTGCATGGTTATATAATTGTCTTGAAGAATAACAGGTTCTACTGATAAATTAATGTTTACTTGGCCTGTTTAGAATTTTAAATAAATTAGAATAAATTTAGAATAAATTACCCATCGACTCATGATGTTGTGAGGGTCACCAAAAATACTACAGAGATACTACTTAAATTCCTGTTGGAAACAAGAACAAACATATTCTGATTTGCTCCAATGTGATTTTATTTGAACAATTTTAGCATTGTAGTGGTAAAAGCTTACAATGTGCTGTGGAAAGATAGACTGGTAATCAAAATGCACATGATCTTAATTGAAGGAATTTCCTTGGTTTAAGGACTCTAGACAGAAGGACTCAGGTTGAAAATAGGTTAACAGGTATCAAGACGATGTAAGGTAGAAAATAGGACTTCTCAGGGGACCAACACTGTTCTCTATTATGATCAATTATACGGGGCCGAAATGTCAAACACGTAGCCCAGAAACTGCAAAGTGAAAGTATTTCAGTAGAAAAACAAAAAAAGTAGAAAAGTAGAAAAGTAAAAAACAAAATTGTTTTTTCAGAAAAAATAAAAATCATGTACTTCGCAAGATAGAAATACAGTAATGACAAACATCATGAGACATCTAGTGGTCAGTATCATGGTACAGTATGTACTTTTAGGCGAGACCTGTTATTATTAGGCTCCATGTAATTGTCACTTGGACACTGAAAGGTTAGATTTGTCTAAAAAACAAAACAAAACTAAACAACAAACCTGCGGCCTGCTACCAGGGTGGCATAGTGGTTGGCAGTGTGGCCTTGCATCTCCAAGGTCAAGGGTTTGATTCTCGCCTCGGGGCTGTGCGCATAGAATTTGTGTGTTTTTCTCATGCTTGGAGGGTTTCCTCTGGTTACCCTAGTTTCCTCCCAAAGATATGGATATTAGGCTAACTGGCATAGTGTATGAGTGTGTGTCACCTTGTCCAGCGTGTATCCTGTGCAAACTGCTGTAGTGTGAGAGTACTAGACTGAAAATCTTATATTGCAAAGCAATCAACCTTGGGGTTAAATTAGTACTATTATGGTGAATCAAGTGTTTCCATAAAACAAGTCATTGTGTAAATGTGACAACAAAGTATCTAAATCAGCAGTAAGGCTGTTGAATTCATGCTTATGCAGGTTTGAGTTAAGCTAGCAAAGCAAGGTAGGATTAAGGACTGCAGGTTAAAATCGGTTGGCACAGCAGGAGCTATTAATGTAATTGAAGACACAGGCAATAAAGATATTTGAACATTTATCAACTCTACAAATTGCCAAATGAATGAAGATGCATATTTTTGATGCATAGCCAAATGCTGTTCATAATATTTGATAGAGACCATCCTCTCCTTTCATACTACATACTTCCCAAGGATCAGACTGAAAGACCACTCAATAACAGAATTGCTATTGGTCGTATTTTAACTACTGTACAGTACATGCAGAAAGGGCTATTTTAAGATTCCTATCTATTTATCTATTCCTAGACTACTATGGTTCAAAGGCTGATATAATTCAAATAATTATGATGCTAATTTACTTCCATAGACTACCTTCAGTTTGCACTTTTTTCCTTTTTTTTGCCATTTCTGTGTCATTTGTAATTTTCCCTTAAATTTTCCAGGCATGCTTAAAGATAGATACAGTATTCCACCAATATGAAAATAAAAAACAAAATTTTTGTGCATAAATTTTAGCATAAATCTCTAAATCTTTATTTACTTTTTGCATGTCTGTATAGAGTTAGTGGTTAATCTCCAAATGTCTTTTACAGAGACATTTTTTCTGTATGTTTTTACAGAGGAATTTGTGAAGGCAAAACTAAAATTAATTTCTAATTCACATAAACAGATGTGGATAGAAATTAGGATGGCAAAATGAAAGAATGATTGATTCAATGTACTGTAAATCACAGTAATGGTTGCATGGAAGAAACAGGCTTTGTTGCATTTACTTCGTGAACTCAATTGAAATGGGTCACATGGCAGTGGTGTTACAGAAAAAAACACCTGAGTTTGAAAATGGCAACAACAATGCTGTGAGTTGAGCCTAAAAGCTGCATGTAACACAAAATGTCATCACTCACTCAATGATGCCTTCTCCTGCCATCCTCAGTTCACGGCACAACTAGCTGATTCAATTAATGTTCTATCCTTCCCTCTGCTCCTCCTCAGTTTAATAGCGATTCTATACCAAGCTCCCTCAATGTTCCATGAAATTGGGCCAGATTGCAGTGTCGTTTAATTAAAGCAATCCTTGTTGCATTGAAATTGCTTCTCATGTAATTATTTTCTTTTCTTTTCTTCCACACCTAGAACAACAGAAAGAAACTACACTCTCAGGAACCAGGTTATATATATTTTTATAAAATATAATTTGTTTGTTGGTTTGTTTGTTTTTGTACAGATTTATCTTTTTTTACTTCTGGTTAAAAAACATAAGAGTTGTTTACCCTTTTTGTACAACATGTACTGTATATGCCTGTAAAAATACTAAGATATTATGGTTTTAGAAACCTGTAAAAAAAAATTGTTGTAAAACAAAGTAATCACTTAACAAAACCTCACAAAAACTAGTATTTAACAAAAATGTTCAACAAAATTATACTCAATACATGCAGATAAAATGTACACTAACAGTAATGTTCCATTTATTTACATAAGAAAATAATGACAAAAACATATAAGATTCGAGTTGTACTATTTACTTGATAGAATTCTAGTAACAATTTGCACAGGCACTATTTAAGTACATTTTACTGTTGTGATATTAAGTACAAGGGGAAAGATTTCTCAATCATAAGAGCTTAAAAGTTGTGGTTTTTGCATGCCGATTTGCATGCCAAAACATGTGGCCTATCATTTCTCCTTGATAATACCGGTGATGAAACTTGTCAACCTGTTCTCCCTGAACCTCAACCGTCCACTGTATGGGTTTGTCCTAAAAATAAAATAACCCTGTTAATCAACAGACACAATTTAAAAGGATTAAAAAAAAGATCTTAAACATTCAGCCACAATTTAATATTACATTACAAAAATAGGGGGGGAAATCAGTTTTATCTATTGAAAATGTAATTATCAACTTCCACTTTGCCTGAATGAGTGTAACATTCCAGCATTTACACTCCACTGTCTCAATTTACACTCCACCTCAAGTGTGATCCACCTCACATCACTGCTGTACTGTTCTGGACCATGTTGATAGAAACACACACTGATCAGCCAGAACATTAAAACTACAGACAGATAAAAAGAAATTGGTCCCAACCTCTACACTTGTGGCACACATTGTGCCATAATGTTTTTCATTTTACAGGCACAATGTGGTGTAAACTTCAAAAATCAAACAGCCAAATATTGATACATGACAAGCTAGGAGTGAGAGTAGGTCGAAGATATAGATAAAAGATTTCCAGGCACATGATGGCTATATGAAACTGTACCTCACTGACATACTGGGATTTTAAGAATGTGGCTTAGAACCAGTGTAAAGATTTAGTTTTTATATTGTTTTTGAGCCCTAATGCCACACACAGCTGTATCTGCAGGTACTCAGACCTCTTTTTTATTTTGCATATTCAAATAAAAAAATGCTTTTTTTGCCCACAAATCTACAACAATAACAATAGACAAAGTGAAAATATAGACATTTTTACTAATTTAGTAAATAATAAAAAACTAAACTCCTACATTTGTTTCAGACACTTAATTAAGTGCTGTGTGAAAGGACTTTTGCTAGCAGTTACAGTTCTGAGAATAATTGGGTATGTCTTCACTAAGCTTCATTTGGAATATTTTGTAAAGGAGGGATTTCAGTTTTTTAATTATCATTTTATTTAATAAATTTTCTGAAAATAATAAAAAGAAATTTCACTTGTCATGGATTTTTGTTATGTACATATAATCCTCTCCAAAAGTATTGGAATTGCAAGGCAATTCCTTGTGTTTCCTGTCCAACCTAAGCTGCAAGAGAAACTTATTTTCGAAAAGTCTCTGTGTTTAGCTCAAAATAGTTTGGTAGCTTCTAATTGCATCTCTGAAGTTAATATCCAATTCTTTGTTCCTGTTTAAACTCAGTCTTATTACTGTTTAGTGATGGTAATCAGTGATATCAAAATGTGTGTTACGTTATTGCTAATGCAGAGCCAGCGTTGTCTTAAAATAAACACAACCATTTCACTTAAAAAAAAAAAGATTTTTTTTAAAAAAATTTTTATGAAAACCCATTTGTACTGGGCTAACATGGCTTAAATGTTGCCATTGGTTTAGCTCAGGTGTAGAGAAGAGCATTTAAAATGTTTTAATAAACAAATGTAAGACAAGAGTAGAAGGTGATATTTGCTGGTATACTTCATCAATCACATTCACATTTATAAATTTCAATACCGATTGTTACTGTCTTTTTACCTTTATTTTGAGTTTGCTGAATTCAATTAAATGGAATTGAACTTTAACTGCCATGTTTGTTGATGCAAGCTCTAAAAAAAAAAAAAAAAAAGATTCAAAGCATGCATTCTTGTTGGGCTTTTTTGTATTGGCCAGAGTCTTAACAGCTTTAAACTTTGTTGCCAGACTTTTCCCAGTTTTTATTATTTTTCTTTACAGAGTAGAAAATCTACAACAATCTGTGCTAGACCAAGGCCAGGATAATAGTGATAACTCAGACCAAGGCCAGGATACCTCAGCCACCCTAACAATGAACTGTAGTCAGGAAAGCACATCCACTCCCAGAGGGCCAACACAAAAAGGCTGAGGAGGAGCTTCTTCCCACAGGCTATTTGGGCCCTTAACCATAACACTACAAAGGATAGTAAACTGATTTGCATTCACATAATAAACACAGACTTTTTGCACACACTACATTCCTGCTAATGCATCAGAATCATGATGTAGCACATTTCCTGCACGATTTACATTTCTCGTTTGCATACAGTTCATTTGTACATAAAAAATGAGGACTAACCTGCATTACGACACAATCATGCTGCTGCTGAAACACAGTTAATTTCATTCAGACTTCATGTTTCAATCATACTGCTGTTGTCATAACAACACAGCGTATTTTTTACACTTCTATACTTTTGTTGTGTATTTTCAAAATATATTTAATAATCCTTGAGTAAATTGTAAGGCGTGTCTACCAAGGAGAACCTCCCCGAGACATCATGAGGGAGAAATCTTAAGATGAACCAGACGCTGAGTAGTGAGATTATAAATCATTGCTACTGTATACTATGTAGTCAAGAAGTGAACTGTTTAAACTGCAACTTCTGCCTCACAGGTCCAGATCTCTGGTTTGAACTTGAGCTCAGATTATTATTTGTGCGGCGATTTGCATTTTTGCCCAGTGACTGTGCCAATTTCCTTTGGGTTTTCTTGGTTAATCTACTGCCTACAGGTGATGCATGTGGGGTTGGGTTGGCTAGTCTGAAAGAATGGGCTTGCAGTGTTGGTGCCCTCTGATGTATTGGTGTTCCATGTGTATTCTTCCTCTTACCCAGTATTTTTAAAATGAAGGTTCACTTAAACCCTGACTAAGATAAAGCAGTTACTGAAGATGAATGAGTGAATGAGTAAATAGTTAATGAGTGTAACTAATATTGACTATATTTCTGTAAAATATATTTGTTTTGCTATCTTTCTAATTAGGAAACCTAATAGAGTTAAGATTTATGAATTGATTCCCACCTAGCAATATTCAATTCAATTCAATTCAATTCAAGTTTTATTGTCATATACAGATAACAATGAGGCATCATTACCGTAATGAAATTCTTAGACCCGTGTTCCCCAA
>JAOVVB010000031.1:8989393-9004640 GCA_028570985.1 Heterobranchus longifilis | reverse complement strand
AGTTCCTAAAAATAAGAGGAAAACTCATCTCTGATGTAATATTCACAGGAAATAATCTGCTCAAAATTCATCCAAATTACTCGTTTTACACAAATTTCCTGCAGTTATTGCGTTCACTATTTGGGTTAATTGTACAGTTTATCAGTTGTTCTGTTCTGTTATTGGTATATATTGAATATAATATGAAATATCCATAAAATATTGTACTAAAGCTGGAGATATACATGCTGTTTAACCACCCGTTTGTGTAGACATGGCATTGCATACATTTCTGAGTGTGTGCACAATGAACGGACAAATCGGACACAGGATACTCGAGGCAGCGTCATACATACGCGTTAAAAGCAAGTATATATCTTTAGTCAGCAGTCATCAGTTTACTCAATGATAGAAAAGGGGTCCCTTAAGGAAAAAGGTTGGGAACCACTGGACTAATGCCTAATGTGAGAATACAGTTATGTGAGAAACTACAGTTATCATAGGGGGTAAATCCCCGCCCCAAAAAAACAAAAACAAATGTGTGACTACTACAATTAATTGTGTCATCTGGGATAACACTCATTTGTGTTGATTTTCAGCACAAGTAATTTGTTTTCACAAATGACAATGAATTATCACATATGTTGCGTTGAAGAGTAGCCTATCGCTGTATTTTCCCCAGCAACAATAAACCCTCATTGCAATGGCAATAATGTAAAAAGAAAAAAAGAGGTAGCATTTTTCTTATATGTAGGCTACATCTATTGCAGACCTAAAGAAGGGTTATATGTTGGTCAAAAGGCAGTGCTGTTTCAGTTTCAATTATGATTTTGAGTAAGCATCAGGACAAAAGATGTGTTTACTTGGTTGCACCTCTCTGTTTGCTTTCGAGACGAGGCCAAAGGTGAAAATCATCTGTAACCTTCAGTAAATTGGGCGTTTCTCGAGGCGTGCTCGTACTGTGAGGGTATGTTCGATTTGTAATGCTAAGAAAACGTGCGAGCGGGGTTATGTTTTACACTAACCGAATTTCACCCAAATATGATTATATAACTCATGAGATAAACATAGATTTTTTTCTTCACTTCTTATATGACAACACGCGTTTTACTAAACATATACAGTTCATAAAACAGTGTTAACTCCGCTCTTGCGGGCCACATATTATAATGCTTCGATTAAATGACGCAGGGAAGTGGCACGCTGTGTAACCAATCAGACCTCTGGGCCTGGTTTGAGCGATGGGATTACAGCCAATGGCGTTGCTGCGGCAGTTTGAGCGACAGACGCTGTAGCTGTAGTGGGGGAAGGGGTCGCTGAAGTTGACGGAACCGCCATCTTGAAAAGTGCCCTCCGATGATCTACCTTTTCGCGCCTGTCAGAATCAGTTTTAAACGCTTTATTTTCCTTACCGGAATTTCGTGTTTTCTCGGTGTTCGCCTTGCTAAGGCCTGGGGCTAATGGCAAGTTAAGCTACATGCTGGAGACTCGCCGTTTACCGTTGTCTATCGGTAGGTACACTTGCCAGCCCATGCACTTGGTTGCTGCTGTAGAGACGATTAGCCAGCAGTCTTTAGATAGCCGGCTAACGTTAGCTGGCTAGCAAGAAGCATACTTGGCCATCTTAACACTGTGCTGTCAGACACTGTTGGTGTACCTCTAGCTAGCACAGGGGTAACGTTAACACTGCATATCACTGTTATTAGAAAACGTTACCGTGAAGCCACAGCGTTATTTAGTTGGCCAACTTGTCAGCCAATTAGCGTCAGTCTCATAGCTCACTGATACCGGTCAACTCGACCTAACGTTAGTTTGATCCTGATTTTAGGTGGACAGGTTAGCTAACAATAGCTAACGATAGCTAGTGACGTTAGCCAGTTTGCCTGAGCCGGTGCGTTGCTGTTAGCGGTAGTCTGTTTTGGGCCCTGGTATGTAAATGCACTGACGTTACTGCAAACGTAGTATTTCGACAGCAAAACGCAAATAACGCTAGTATGTGGTAGCTTTTATATAAGCCAGGTAATAACGTGAATTACCAGATGTTGTTTGCCTTATATTTCAAACCATGTTTAGCCGGAATTTAAGCTTTTTCTGACGTGGTATGGTTTTGTATATAACAGGGCCATCATGTTTTCTTCGGGAACGCCGACTTTGCTTGCCATTGGTGGACAGCTGGGAAATAGTGTAACTAACTAATGTCATAGTTTACGGTTACTACTGCATTCTGAGACAAAACTGCAGATTCAACTGGAAAACTGGAAATTACTGAACCGTATAATTTTTTTTGTGCATAGGTTATAGCAGCTCTCTTGATTTGAGAAAGGAAAACGCTGTTGTCTTTTATTTGGGCATGCGCGCACAATACGTAGATTGGGAACTGATAAGTTAAATATATCTAAACTGTCAGTGTCTAGATCGATGTTTGGGTCTCGTGACAGTTGCTGGTGGACTGTGGCATCCCGTCAGGCACTGTGTTATAGCTGTAAACGCTTGTTTTCCAGACGACCCGCAGGATTGCCCAGAGTACTTTATTGCTTTTGGCCATTGGTATACTGTATGACTTTATGTCTCACTGTTATTTTGTGGTATTCGCGGGTTAACAGTAGAGAGGTACATTGTATTGCTTGATTTAGAGTCGTGAGACTGTGCGCGATTATGGATGCATTTTATAGTTGCAATACTTTTGCCAGTGGCAGACAGCTGTTGCTAAGGTAATTGACAGAAACAAAAACACAACCTAAATCAAAAACTACTTGGTATGATCATGACTAGCCACATTGTAGTCTTATAAGTCATTTTGAGCTCACAGTGGCTAACATCTGTGCGTTTATTGAACATTTTTGCTGCAGTCATCTCATTTTCTTCAATATAAGTAATCTGGTTTATGCACCAGTGCACACTTTACCCTCTTTATGTGTATGCTGTCCACAGCAAATCCTGTCTTAACTAGAGCTGCAATGATTAGACGACTATAGGTCAGTGGACAGAAAAATAATTGATATTTCTGACATTTTATAGACCAGACGATTAATAAATGAATCGGAAAAAAAAACAATCTGCAGATTAATTGATAATGAAATAATCGTTAGTTGCAGCTGTAGTCTTAACATATATTGAAGAAAACAAGTTATCAGGGGAAATCTGTTCAAGACAGAAAATATGAGAACAGGAGAATAGAAACTAAAACTGGGATATTTGATATATGAGGCTGCAGATTATGCAGGGTTTTCCCTGCCTATTAAACTCAAAGGTGGGCCACCTTTGTGTTATTGGCTGGCTTCTCTGTTGAAATCTATGGCAAAACTATTGTTTAGTTCTGTTGTTGTTGTTTTTCTATATTTTAACAGTCAGCACAGGAAGCAAAGAGCAAATGGCTTCTGCAGAAAACACAATCCCTCACATCATGTTAATTTCTGAAAGCAGCCACTCTGAAGGTGCTCGCACAATTCGGTGTACGCTATGCATGCCACGCACTTTTTCCAGTCTTTGCCAGAAAATCCAGGGAAAACCCTACTGAGTAGATTTTTTTTCTTAGTAGTAGTAGTAGTAGTTGTTGTGAGACCACGTTTTCCTTGCAGAGTGAATGTGTCTGAATTTTACAAATGCTTTTCAGCTGTAAAACCTGTTTAGACCTATATATCTCAGTTTCAGTTGTAGTCAGTTAGAATTTCCTCGTTTTATCCTACAGCATTACATTCCTTATCCTGTCTCATTTACTCCTTTTGAAAAGATCCCATAAGAGACCTGATTTAAATATGTACATAGCCAAAGAAACCAGGTTTTTCTAGTAGAACAGTAGCTGTGTTCACCGAAATTCACTTAATCCCTAACTCCAATTAAGGAATCTGTGCTTAGTGTGAAGTATTGTCTGGCGAAGCTTAACTTGACTTGTGTTGCTGTGTGCGGCTGTAAAATATTGGGAAGTACTATTTTTTTGACAGCAAAAATCCAATAATCCTATTGCCAATAGCGTCCGATTTAGTATTTACTCAAGTTTTTTTCCTCTGTAATGCAGCTGCAGAGTATGCAGGTTTACATTTTTAAAAAAGTAAAGCTATTCAAATATACTTTACTCAACTTAATAGTAGTTGCTCTTTACTGTCTTTGTATTTTATTGTATCTGTTCTTATGTTGTACCCTGTAGCACTGAATGAATGCCGTTTTGTTCCCTTGTACACTGAGTATTTTCTAAAGAGAAAAGTACAACAAATTCTACCTTGAATAGCTCTGTATTATGAAACTATAGCCTGCATCACAACTTTCCTTTTATTCATTTCCTTTAATATTATATGAATTGTATGGTATAGTGTGTTTTATGAAATCTTATATGTAATATTTTATATTATACCCATTAGGGATGCTAATTTTCATGTTTTTTTCTGACCGATAGCCGACCCTCGTTAACAGATCATTAGCCGTTAACCGACAAGCAGGAAACTTCCCAGTTCAGGGAGGCTCGGACCGGTACATTCACCGTCCGCTGAGAGCTGCAGTCTTTTAGCGGTCATTCAGCCACCATATTGCGTGCATTATTGTGCGGACACATGCGGCCTCTTTCCCAGAATGGAACCGCTTGCACGTCCGGTACATGCCCGCCGCTGTCCGCGACTCGACCCACTGTCAGCTGTGTGTCTGCCTGGTATACTGTGTGCAGGACGGCTGATTTAAAAATGTCCCCACCGTGGCATCCCTAGTAGTCAGCATTGATGGTTTGTGTTGTATAAGGTTGATCACCGATCACTGGACACTGTCGCCATTTATCACGGGTACTGATCACGGGGTCTATTTAAAGGCTTCTATTTATTGTGTGTATTTATTTAAGTACTTTTAACAACATTCTATGTTACGTATTAAAATCCAAAGTATAATATGTAACATTTCCGCATTAATATGTCTAAAACGACTAGATGTTGAATATTTTGTTGAGTTGTGTACTTACATTATCCCAAATGTTTCCAACAATTTTCAAGCCCAGAAAAATCTCATCTTATTCAAGGACACGCTCCGTGTCTTTAGGTCGCAGTTGCCTGCCTGTCAATGACATCATATCCCCTTTGCGCATGCATCAGTGTTGTAGTTGTCTGCCAGAAGCTGTCATAAATTGACTTTATCCAGCTTTAAGCCAGATTTTTATGATGCACTATATGCAAACTATATATTTTAACCAGATGGATTTTAGCCTGGATCTTAAGTTCTCCGAGAAACAAGCAGAGTACTGTAAATGTTAATGGCGGCTCGGCTCGCGTGCCAAACGGCCTCGCAGAAACACTGATTTGTAACGTGAAACTGCTTCATTCAGTGTTTTCACCTGGTCCTTTTGTTTTGGAGAGGAGGAGACCTCTGCAGATTCGGCTTCGATAAAATCCTCCTTTAACGATGAACACAGAAGGAATCCTAACCGGGAGAAGCTGACTGCAATGACAGCATTGTTCTGTCTTTTGTTATTGTTTTGATTGAGAGACCCATAGCGGCAGAAAATTACATATTGCACGGTTAAGAGATGAAAAAGTATCATGAATTGAAAACTGTTTACTTGTTGGCAGGCAACACATTCCACTCTCTACTATATAATTTCACAACAATGTGTTGTGCACATTTAGCTTTTATGCTAATTTGTTCTCTTATTCCACAGGAAAGCTATATTTGTTAAGCTCTAAGCTTGTCCCAATGACCAAGCACAGGCTAGTCCTATAGCTTAAGTTGTGTTAAGTTAACTCGGCTGCTCTTTAATTCGCGCTGAGTGGCGAGAACCTGTTAGAAACATGAACCGTGGGCTTCTGCTTAGGCCTATGCTGCGGACAGTCACCCAGCCTCCCTGGCTGCTCGGGAGCTGTCTCCAATTCACAAGCCTCACCTACAACACCTTGATTGTTTTAGTCAATATTGAGATCCCGATTATTTAACACGAATACTCATTGACTTTGGAAACATCATGCATTTATTGAACTTTAAAAAAGATCAATTATGTTGTGGCTGCACAATTAATCAGAATTTGATCAAAATTGCAATATGGACTTGTGCAATATCCATATTGCAGGAGGTGCAATATTTGTGAAAGGCAAAATATGTGTCAAAATACCATTCTGAATGAAGTATAGTGGTGCTGCAGAGATGTCCCGGCATACAAATCGTATTCTACATACAGTTTGGTACAAATCTTCGCAAAAAAACCCACCATGATTAATATATTTTTCAATGAACATGAGAATAATGATGAAAATATCATAATTCCCTCCAATATCGTGACTCATACCGCAATTGCAATTTCAGTCAAAGTCATCGCAATTAGATATTTTCCTCATATCGTGCAGCTCTAACGTTAGCGCACTTCTACAACCTACTGATGACTAAATGACTGAACATATTCAATACATAAAAATAATAAATACAAATAAATTAGATCAAATATGATGCAGTGCACTGCCACAACTTATTGAAAACTCAGAAACATATATTCAACATATTCCAGTCAGTAACACAGTAGAGATGCCACGGAGGACATTTTCCCATCGGTTAACAACACCGGTGTTACCGGATACACTGCAAATGCACCACGGATGGGCGTGCCTCTCCGGTCAAGCTTTTGTTGCACGGCCCATTTT
Organism: Heterobranchus longifilis; assembly: GCA_028570985.1. NCBI lineage: Eukaryota > Metazoa > Chordata > Actinopteri > Siluriformes > Clariidae > Heterobranchus > Heterobranchus longifilis. The sequence goes on along the minus strand of JAOVVB010000031.1, from coordinate 8,998,059 downwards.
GGCAGCCACCGGGTTCAGACTGTAGTGCCCCTCGGCACTGCCCGTTTTCCTTCAGCGCCCATGTTATACAAATATAATGTTAACAAGTCAGCTGACTACAGTTAAATGCACAGAGCCAATTGGTCTGTTCAGATCATAGCGATGTGGAGCTCAGTGGTCGAATTGCGATCTAGTTTCTGGTATATTTTCTCTGTGAGCGAAATATGGTATAAATGATCTGATTCTTCACTTTTGCTTTGCACTTTGCACTTTGACACTAACCCCTCCGCCATCGTATTGTTGTGAAAGTAAACTACATTTATTACATGTACCATTATCACTAAAGGAGGCAGAGGAATAACTAAACCTTTGAGACAGCAAGCAAGGGGGAGTGAGAGGGAAAGAGAGAAGCCGTCTCTAACTGCTGAGCTAAAGTAGCTAGCAGAACTGAAAAGCGGGTAAACAACTGTGGGATTAGTGAGAAAGTCGCTGAAACAAGGAGAGAGCTATGAGTGCTTGAGCAGAACTAGTGTTAGTTTGTGTGTATGAATATAACAAAACAAACTGGGTTGAGCTAGAGCAGCAAGAATATACTGCTAGTAACACTGAAGCACGTGAAATGAGACAGACGTATCCTCATCTGAGTATCGGCCAATAACGATCAGATGTGAATGATTTGTGCCTTTTTAAATTACAAATGATAATAAAAAATGCTATAATATCTGCACGAAAAGCAATGGAACAGTCCTTTAACAACATGTCTCCATCTGTTTCTTGTTTCCCAGGTGTGTGCTGTTGAACTGCTGTATGTGTGCTGTTTGTCAGTCTGTCCATCACCACTGTCTGCCTGCCTGTCTGTCCATCCGGCTAGCCTGGAATGGGCCACAACTCCCAAAGACTAGAACACACCTCTTTTTAATCTGAGCTCCGCCATCTGGACTCTAACATTCTCACAGGTAGGCAGAAGAAAGAGCCGTCAAATGATCCCTCAGTTAATTATTATCATCTATTATCAGGGTTCCTACACAGTATGGAATGTGATTTTAGTCATTTCCAGGTCTGGATAAGTATGGGGAAAAAAGGAAAAAGTATGGAAAAATATTTGTGTTTCCAGACTATTGCCTCTATTCTGTTTTCTAAAATATAAAATAAAACCACTGTGTGATGGTACGTGTCCACAGTGACCGTCATTTCCACGCTTCCCATGCATTGTCTATGTAATCGGCCATGCAATGCATTCTGGTAGTGTTTCGTGTGACGGGGTGATGCGTTGCCGGGTCCAAATTTGCATGTAGCTGAGGTCTAGGCTACGTTATGCAAATCAGGGTAGTCCAGCACCACTCGTCGCCTTATTTGTCTCAAATGTTTTCAGAAACACATTTTCTGTGAACTATTTTGGTAATATAAGAGAATGTTGCCAAACAAGCCGCCATGTTTGTCCGATTTGAAATCTGTGAACGGACAGCCCATGAGTGAAAGCGTTCATCCAATCCGGCGCCGCAACGTGTTTGTGTGATTGTAGGAGGCGGAGCCTGGATGTTTTTGGCCAGTAGGGCTGCACGATATGAGGAAAATATGCGATATGGTTGTTGAATATTGCGATAACAATATTACTTGTAATAAACAGTCATATCTTTCTGCTGCTTTCAGTATACTGCTAAAATACAACAAATTGCTTGTTAAATTAAAAAAAACTGAAAGAAAGTTATTATTAAAAAAATTTAAAAAAGAATGATAGTCACATTTTAAAGAGCAGGTTTCTATTAATACTCTCTTTCAACTCACTCAAAAAAATCCCAGTGTCTTTCGCAATATGTTGCAATCTTTCACGATGTATTTATTGCGAAAGTTAATGTTGCGATGACAATAAAAAAAACTATATGTTGTGCAGCCCTATTGGCCAGTAGTCATTAGGGCTGTCAAAATTGGCCAAGAATGACGTTTGATTATTCTTTCTAAAACAAAAACACAGGTTCGAACCTATTCGAATATCTATTTTTGCGCATTATGTCCATAAAAGAGCAAATCAATACAGTGAGACATAACTGTGTAGCCTATATGTGTAGGCTATTTATTTCAACATAAACATGTCATACACACCTTACCTATACATTACAAAATAGATCAACAAAACAGATAAAATAATATAACTATACCATAAAACTTAATGGCAAGATATTAGTCCTGGTTGATTTGGAGACACTCTGTTTACCGGTGGTAACGGAAAATATGGTTTAATACTACCGGTGTCAGAATAAACTGGGGCAGGATAACAAACTATTGTCGTTTTAGAGAAGAAGCAAGACAATAATTAGCCTTTTTCTATCATTCTGTGAGCGACCGTGATGTGATTTTCATGCTGAAATGTTAAGTGAGTTACCTGGCGGAAAAGTTTGAGATGTGCAGCCAGTCGACTGCAGCTTTTCATCTAACAGCTCTCTGTTTCTGCTCCTTCTTGTTCCATCCGTACCGTGAGAGAACAAGGCCAGATAATAAACAGCTATTTGTATTCCGATGTCAAATATGGTCTGAAAATGGAAAGTTGAGTCTGAAAAAGTATGGAATTTTAAAATGGAAAACGTGTAGGAACCCTGTATTATATTCTGATAACCCCTGATGAAAGACCCTTGATTTTAATGACACGTGTTGTCGGTGACGTTTGCACAATTCTTTTTAGAGCCAACATGTTTTGGAAATTTGACCTCCACACCACATCCCACATTGACACGCTGTTAGAGAAGGAGGATGTGACGCTGACGGAGGTGATGGATGAGGATGACGTCCTGCAGGAGTGCAAGGCCCAGAACCACAAACTGGTTGACTTCCTGCTGAGACCACAGTGCATGGAGGACCTGGTCACCTTCATCACACAGGAACCCAGTACTGATGTTGAGGAGAAGGTTAAATACAAGTAAGAGAAAATGATGCAAAGGATAAGGGGGATCAAAATGAGGGACCTGGTGTTTTTTTTTTCTTTTTTCTGAGAGGTTTGCAATTTGACACACACCTGTTATGTTAATGGTTGTACAAGCTCACAGAAAACAGGAGGACAATGTGTCTTGCAATTAAATTATACAGTAAAAAAATGTCATCAATTGACAATCACAATAAAAGCATTTTGGCAATCACAGAATGTTTAAAGGTATTAGCTGGGAAATGGTGATTTTAGCCTGCACGGCAAAAGCTCCTGTAGCCTTTGGCCTTTTTTGATCGAATAGTTCCAGTGGCCCCTTTTGCACTTAACCGTTTGTGGTCCCACCACAAAGTGTTTTATGTAGCTCCCAGTTGTGTTGACAAACAGGAAAACTGCATCCAAAGAATTATGAAAATTGGGCAAATTGCTCCAATAACGGATTAAAAGACATTATTACTTGAATACCATTTTAACACACAAGGAAACGAGAACATGAGTCATTGTGTATTTACTGTAAGTCGACTCTGATGTTTGAATGGATGTAATGAATGGATCCAAAAGATTCCTGCAGAGGTGGAAAACTCCACAACACCTGACTCCAAAATAGATCACGTGCTGAGAGTTTTGAGGTATTAAACGTAACCGCGGTGAAACAAATAGCAAAAGTTGTATCTCTTGTTCACTTGCTTTGTTGTCCTCAGTCATCCTCTCTCTTTATCTTCTTTCTCTTGCTAAACTATGTATAACTTTGTTTTTAACGTCAATTAATATGACAAGAACTGTCCCCCCCCTCCTTGCCTTAATATTGAGACTGGTGGCACCCAGTACTGCCACGATAGTTCCTGGGCCATCAGACAGTATTAGTCCCAGAGCAGGGGCATTTTAGGGACTCTGGCAGAAGTAGGGATGCTAATTTTAAAAAAACTATTCTGACCGATAGCCAACCCTCGTTAACCGATCATTAACCATTAACCGACAAGCAGGAAACTTTCCCAGTTCACCCGTACGGCAGGCTGGGACATATATGTTCAGCATCCGCAGAGAGCTGCGGTCGTTTACCGGTCACTATGTTGCGTGCATTGTGTGGACACATTCAGCCACTTTCCCAGAACGGAACAGCTTGTGCGTCTGGTACATGCCCACTGCTGTCCGCGACTCCGCAGAGCAAATGTCTCCACCACATCCACCCTCGAGGTTTGTCAGCTGTGTGTCTGCCTGCTATACTCTGTGCAGGATGGCTGATTTTAACCCGCCAGTCCTCACTGATGTAGACCCCTTTTCTGTTTTCTGAATATGTACGGCCACTCACTCTCCGGCACCGCGAGGGTTAACGTTATTTAAAAAAGTTCCCATTAACATTGGAGAAAGGGAGAGGAGTTTCCTCTTAAGTTGCATGTCTCTGGCCATACAATTAGCTAATGATGTTAGCTAATGCACTAAGAGAGTTACGAGAGAAATCATCCTCCTACTTGGCAATTTCTGATTAGGTGGGCATGACAAACCTTACCTACAACAGACAATAATTACAGACAAAATCTTATATGACGTGTGCAACAAACAAGCATTTCTATAGTGGATGTGTAACATTGAAGCAGCCTCTGTGAATGGAGGGTCCGCATACGTTGCATGTTTAAGGGCCTGTGTCCATACAATGACTGTAAAAAGAATAACTAACTTTTATAGCAGTCTGTGTCCATATAGCGCTTTTTTTCTGGCAGAAAAGCACTGGCAGGGCGCTGGGGAGTGCCTCATCAAAAAGCGCTGGCTGCGTGTCATTTTCGTTTCTATGACAATGACATTAAGGTTAACTAGCTAGCTAGCTTAATGCTACGCAAACAAAAAGGTAGGTGTTTTTATGCTGCTGTACCCTGCGTTGTCAAACTTTAATAAATGAAATGTGAACTGAAATGAAAGTGAACGTCGGTACCGAGCTCGAATTTCTTAAAGTCACGGCAGATCGCCCTCTGTGTTTTAATCTGTTAAAAATGATGGACTGACTTCAGATTTTCATTGTAACCGTGTTCACACCAGATGCAAATAAAATAATCAACTCGCTTAATTCGCGCAAGTTTGGGCGCTGGAATCTTCTCTTTTGACTCGCTTCATTCGTGCGATTACTCGCGTCACTCGCCGCAGAAGTTCAGATTTTTCAAGTCATGTGAATTTGCGTCATTCGCTTCATCGCGCTGCGTCATTCGCGCCGCGTAATTGGCATCACCTGACCAGAACTTGCGTCTAATCACGTCTTTACATTGACTTTATATGTAATTCATTTGCGCAAATTTACTTGCGTCCGGTGTGAACACACGGCAAAAACATTCTGTAAACACTGTTAACATTCTGTAAACACGACCGCTGCTACTCCATTACTCTGATTAGTATTGGCCTTCACTCTTTGTTTTGCCTCCAGAGGAACACAGTGACGTCATCGTGACGTCGGCTGTAAAAGGGTCTATAGTGGCATGTGACACGTAGTACGGAGCAGAAAAAAAGGAGCTTAAAACACAACTTGCTAGTGCAAAGTTTGTACCAGCAGTTAAACATATATTATATAGCCTCGTTTTCTTTTACCATGCAACAAACTTTGTTTTATTACCTTTTAAGTTTTATTCTAATCATGTTGCTTTTAACTGTTTAAATGATAGTAATAATCAGTCAAAAATCTTAATGTCGGTTAACAGTCAAACGGTTATTTATTAACATCCCTAGGCAGAAGAAATACATTTAACACCCTGATTCCTCTGGTCCAAGTGCACAACAGAGACAAAAAGCAGACTAGCTCTATTTAGATAGGGCTAATTAAACCATATCCTGCCTGTCTGCAGTTCTTTTACCTATCCTAACTCAGTTTTTGTAACCTTTTGTAGCCTTCATTTGTTTCAGAATAAAGTTTAAAGAACACGATAGTTTACAACTGTGCATCCAAAGCTGATCAGATCCATCTGCCTCACAGCTTATCCAGTGCGCCACAGAATTGTAACCGTCGTATTGGAAAACTCTAAGGAGCAGCTTTTGTTCTCTTCCAGGTATCCCAACATATCATGTGAGCTGCTTACATCAGACGTGGGCCAGATCAACGTCCGACTGGGAGAAGATGAAAAACTGCTGATGAAACTGTATGGCTTCCTCCAGAATGAGCCGCCTCTCAACCCGCTCCTGGCCAGCTTCTTCTCCAAGGTCCTGTCCATTCTTATAGGACGCAAACCTGAACAGGTACGTTGGCGAGGAGAGGGTGTTGTATCCAAGAATGGGATCTGATGTGATTTTTCCAGAAAAAAAACACAGTAATCACAGTTAATCAGCTCACATGCTCTGAATGTTTTTTGTCCTCCACTCTACAAGGATAGTCTCTGTACTGATTTGAATGTGTGTATGGTTTGTTGGTCTGTGTTTATAGATAGTAGATTTTCTGCGGAAGCGGGAGGACTTTGTAGACTTGATGATCAAACACATCGGGACATCTGCCATCATGGACCTGCTGCTCAGAATGCTCACCTGCATCGAACCACAACAGCTACGACAGGACGTTCTCAACGTAGGTAGCGGGGCAGCAACGTCAGCTGCGCTAAAAATGATAGCCCGCATCTGTTCACTTATCACACAGTTCGCATCGGACGATCACAACCCACAAGAACAAGCCAACAAATGACACATAGCTCATTGTGATCTGGCATAGCTCTGTAAACATTTTCAAGTCCAACAGGTTTTGAGATGCTTCTGATTTTTAAACTGGAAAAACAAGCCTAAAAAACAAGTCCTAAATAAATTTTAAGGGAGAAAAAAGTGCTTTAATTTGTATCCATCTACCTAGTTCCAGCTGGGTTACTCAGGTCTCAGCAGAATACAATCTCTGCAAAAGCTGAGTTTGCATTATTTAGGCTGGTTTTGCAAGGCTAGCATCACGGTACAATGCAACATGGGTATCTGCTCAGACAATTTGACGTTTACAATTATATGCATTTGTTGGGTTAGGGTAGAAAATGATGTGTAGGTCAGGACATCTCTGCAGCACCACTATTTCATTAAAAATGGAATTTTGACACATTTTGCCTCGAACAAATATTGCACCTCCTGAGATTTGAAAATTGCAGTAGGCTATAATGCGATTTTGATAAAATTGTGACTTGTAGGTCTCTTGTGCTGACTTGTGGAGATAGTAATTCAGCGCTAGTGCTTTAAGATGAATAAGTAGGGTACATTTTGGCAGCAGAGGACTATAAAATGCATTTTTTAAGATGTCTGCCTTTTTGTAAAGCTACTGGAAACATGTGGATTTGTAACTCTGAATTCTTTCTTATTTGGTGCACATAAGCCAGAAAAGAAAAGCCAGAATTTGTTATAAATCTTATTTAATACACATAATCTTCCCACTTATGTAACATATCCCTTTTACTTCAGATTAGAGGTTTTGTTGTTGTTGTTGGTTTTCCTCCTAATATTGCGTGTGGTCCTGACCATCTCTGCTCTCTGTTTTTTTTCAGTGGCTAAATGAGGAGAAGGTGATTCAGAGACTGGTGGATATGGTACAACCTTCTCAAGATGAGGATGTGAGTTTCATGTTTTTTCACCGTTTCTTCCATCGCTCTCCTCTGTGCGCTCTTGATGCACCAGGGAATGTTTTCATTTAACCTTTAACAACAATTTTTTATTTGATTGTTTTCAGAGAATTTGCATGTGCACTTCTACACTGCAGGATCAGTTCACTAGGGGTGTAAAGATAAATCAATAAGTTTCAGTAAGCGCTACAAGAGTCTTAGATATGCTTACATCGATATAAAAACTCAGAATCCTTCTCAAACCTTGAGGGGAGTCTGTCATAAATCGCAGCTTTCTACATGTTATCTGTGTGTATGAGTGGAAAGAGAGAGCGAGGCACACGTCTGTGTCAGTCTTGTGTGTACGAGGGGAGAGAGGGGGAGCAGCGCATGCAAGCAGGCAGTCTCTAGTGGGAAGCTAACGTTAGCTCAGTAACAAGCTGTGAAGAGCCACACAAACAAACAGGATTCAAATGTGTCAGGCGATCGTTCTGTACGAGGGAGACTAAGTTTAAAATGTGTAGCTGGCAGTTTAGCTATGCTGGCTATTCATTTAACTAGATGCTAACTTGGTAAACTTTAACCATGGATGTAAACAAGCACCCCATGGTCCTAGTGTCCCTTCTTTCACTAATACAGCAGCTAGCTGGGTACAGATGGTGTCAACACTGTCTAGTTTTTAGCCATTGTCAGTGGAGGCAGTGAAATAACACCTGTCTGTGCATCAGGTGTCATCAGTATAATTAGAATTCTTCCTTATTGGTTTCACAATGTGGGACACCATGTCACCAATTCATAGTATTCCATCATTACAGATTGTCCTGTTTTTCATTTCTATCTTAACTTTGTTGACCCAGAGACACTCCAATGCCTCCCAGTCTCTGTGTGAGATCATCAGACTGAGCAGAGACCAGATGTTCCAGGTCCAGGGCTCCTCAGAGCCAGACCCACTTCTGGCCACACTTGAAAAGTAGGCATGCATTTATTATTTATTCAGTGTATTAAATATTCCTTATGTTCTTTCTCTTACTGTGCCAGTGATTTTTATTAGGGGTGCACCGATCCAACATTTTCAGTTCCGATACCAACACCTGGGCTTTGGGTATCGGCGGATACTTAACGAGTGGCCCCGGGACCAAGGGCAACACATGGTGTGGTTATGAAAAATCACTTTTTCATAATCATGAAGAAGATGAGGATAGGAATTTTTGAAAACACGGGATCTTCAGCATTCAGTA
>JAOVVB010000031.1:8969693-8983407 GCA_028570985.1 Heterobranchus longifilis | reverse complement strand
GGCAATAGTAAGTATCACCTTACTGCTTCAACAGGATTTAAGAGGGTAAGTTGCAGCCATGTGCTGCTAATAATTAGCCCTCGAGTACCTGATCATCAGCAGGATAAAAGACCTCTATAAAAGCATACATTTGGCGGTTTGCTGGTCTGGAGCATTCAAGTGTGTGTTAACACAATGCCAACAGGGAATGACATAAGCAGTGGTCTTAGAGGATCAATTGTTGCTACACATCAATCTAAGCATGTTAAATGTTTAAGTCCATGACAGCACAATTAGAAGAAGACTGAACAAGTATGGTTTGTTTGTAAGGGTTGTGAGGAGAAGGCCTCTTCTATCTAAAAAGAACATAAAAGGATCTTGACATCTGCAAAACTGAATAAAAGTCTTCTGGAACAATGCCCTGTAGATAGATGAGACCAAATTGGAGTTGTTTGGCCTTAATGCCCAGTGGCATGTTTGGGGAAAACCAAACAGCATATCAGCAAAAACAACTCATACCTACTGTCAAGCATGGTGGTGGAGAGTTGATGATATTGGATTATTTTGCAGCCACAGGACCTGGGCACCTGGTGATGTGTGGTGATTTGAGTCGAGCGTGAATTCTTCTGTACACCAGAGTATTCTAGAGGCAAATGTGAGGCCATCTGTCTGACAGTTAAATCTTGGTTAAAATTGGATAATGCAACAGGACAGGGATTAGAAGCACATCTGTAAATTTGGCTGATGATTTTTTCATGGCTGAAAAATGAAATAATCAAGGTTTTGGAATGGCTTAGTCAAAGTCCAGAATTGATCCCAATTGAAATGCTGTGGCAGGACCTTAAGGGAGCTGTGCAAGAAACTTTAAATTAATAATTAATGACTTGCTGTTTCCCTGTGGTATAAATATGATGTGACACAGAGGGCTATTTCACTTATCCACTCTTCAACATGGGAAAGACAAGAGAACACCCCATTCAAGTAAGGCAGATATGTGTCGACCTTTATAAGTCAGGCAATGGCAACAAGGAAATAGCCATTCGCCTAAACTCACCCAATATCTACAGTCAGAGGAATCATTAAGAAGTTTAAAACAACTGGAACAGTGACAAACAAGGCTGGACGAGGACCCACGGTAAGAGAAATAAAAAAAATCTCCAAAGCTCACTGTTAGCGGACTGCATCAAAGAGAGGCATCCTGGGGTGACAAAGTCTCCATAACAACCATCAGAAGCTATCTACATGCCAACGAGCTGTTTGGGAGGCATGCAAGGAAAAAACCTTTTCTCACCTACAATCAAAAACATAAACGTCTAGAGTTTGCTGGGACTTCAACTGGGACCATGTGCTGTGCTCAGATGAGACTAAGATAGAGCTTTGTTGTCAACAAACACTGTCTAGTTCAGGCATAAAACAAAAGATGAGCATGCGGAAAAGTACCTCAAGCACCTTATGCACCGTCGCCCTCAGCTTGCTCATCAGGGACAATCTGATCATTTTGATTCATGCATATTTTCTTACACATTTCATACTAATTTCTATTTTTTTTTATTCTGTAAAGGTGCTTTGCGCTATATAGAATAAATATATATATATATAAAAGCTCTATACAAATAAAATAAAATTATTTATTATTTATTTTTGTTAAATAAATAATTGCACTGGAAAAAAAAAGTTATTCATCTGAGGTTATTAAAGTGAGGTTACACAAAAACAGATAGAAATATAAGAGGAGTACTAACATTTGATCATGACTCTATAGTGCATAAAATATTCTCTACCAATTTTTCTTAAAGCTGCCAAAATAGATCCCATTTTGCACTGAAACCCTAAATATTTTGGTGGCCCGTAGTGGCCCAAAAGTCTGGATCCATGGGCATTTTTTTCTTCTCTCCTTTTTATTTCAGACCTACAGTAATACGGCATTAAAACTAAGAATAAAAGATTGAATATAACCTGACCTAACAATGCTCGACTTTTTCATTGGGGTCGTCTGAAGTCATTATAATCAGTATCAGCCCAGAACAGTCATTGCAATAAAAAAAAGACAGCATTGCAACAGCATCAGGTCTAATAAATGTTCAGCATTCTTTTATTTAGTGCATACACCATGCCACAAAGTCACAAATCAATTTGAGTATTTGCTGGCATCATTTTAAATAAATTGTTATTTATGGATCCAAACTTTTGTGCCGGACCTGTATGTATTGTATGTCACCCAAATTAAATTCATTAAAGTAAATTTAATCTTACTCTCTAGGTTTAAATGCTTGGCACGCACTGCCTCACTTCCTCCAACAGCATCAGTGTCCTCTTCATTGATTTCTATTATCCGTTGTCTTGCGCTTTCAAAGACCGACTTGAGAACAATGGAATCTTCAAAGATCTAAAACAATAGTACACATATTTAGTATTACAGTCATTCTAGTTTGACACTATAAGAACTTAGAGTTTGTATTGCTTTAACCTGCGTATAATGTTTATAACGGTGGTTATAAAGTAGATTTTGAGTTATTTGGAAGAAGAAAAAAAAACACTTTTAACAAATAGTTCTTCAAATTTGTTTGGGCATTATATAGAAACTGCAGTTTAAACTAGCCTAAGATATACAAAACAGATAGACCAAATATGGCCTGTTTTATTTTTACTTTTTATATTTGTTATATATACATTATTTGGTTTAATTCATAGCTGACTTGACTAAAATTAGGCACACCTGAGATCCCTCCAGGTTGTAAGTCTGAGCATTGTGGCACATCTGTATTATATCTTTCTCCAAGTCAGCAATGCACCTGTACTTGTGGTTACGTACTCGTTCCTATACAAAGAAAGGCTAGTTAGAAGATTATTACTTTCTTGTGACACATGTAACAGACACTTATGATTGCTTTTTGAAAATTATAGTAACATTTTATATGGATAGATACACCACCATTCTTACCCATGGGTGAAAGTAGGCTGGAATGGTCAGGTACTGCATACCACTAAAAGATACAGTGGTGGTATGCAGTACTGGAAAGAGGGGAGAGCTGCTGCCTGCCAAAACCCACATTCAAAACCAGTCACAGTAGCACTTTCAGCAAGAAAACACATCTGATAGCGTTACATCATCTTAAACAACACTTTGTATATTAACTACTATTTGTCCTATTAACTGCTTCTAAGTCATACCAAATTGCCTCTGAACTGTCCGTATTGTGTTTTGACCTTTCAGTACTGGTAATTAACATGAGTTCAAGCTTCTGCTAACGTGTTGCAGCTGACATCCACTGCTGTGGGGTTTTGGCAGGCAAACATTTGTTGCAAAATCTTCCAAGTAAAATGTGTGCCAAAATAAGTTATGGTTCATGATATTCAGTTTTATTCCAACAAAATAGACAGCCAATTTTTTTTCAAGGACACGTGAAGTCGAGAAGAAGTGAACAATATGAAGTTATGAAGGTAGTGGTAGTGTATTACATGCTATATATTTTCAATTGCACAACACATTTAATATGACCTCATAAGTTTTGACACAAGCCTGACGAATACATTATAAATTATTTGTGCAATACTTATGAGTAAGCTGTGAAAAGAAAGGTGAAGGTACACTGCAAGACTTTTTACTGTAAATTTACTATAATTATTATATTCAACTGCCAGAAGCTTCAGCAATATCTAGAGCATTACTGCTTTTATACTGTACTTTTAGACTATGTTTCCATTTTAAAAAATGACACGTGCTGGCAAAATAGTTAAACCAATTCAAAAGCACAATCACAGAACTAACAACATAGCATTTTTGTGAACACAAGGATATAACAGCTGAGCAGTAGGCTAATCCTACATCATGTGTCCAAAGATTAATGTCAAATAATGCTTATTCATGTTAAGTGTATAACCTGACAAAATAAACAAATTCAGTCATTTAATTATTTGTCATAAACCTGACTAATATCAGCCTAAAATGATGGGAAGAAGGGTTAATAATAGAGATGGGGAAATCGTTTCAGTTATGAATTGCGATTCTCACACCATTGTTGATGCTATCATGTGACTGTGATTTTTTTTGTTCATCCGATTTTCATGTTAAGTATCTATACATCCCTACGTAGATAGCACTGGTCCATCAGCCAATGACTGGAACTGGCTGTCAGCTAATTTCTATAGCAAATCAGCCTTGAATAGCCACAGATATGTGCTGCTAAGTTTAAATTAATTTTTTAAGTTAAATGGTAACCTCTTGTATTTAATGTAATTTTGTATTGTTTTAATTTTGTAATTTTGTAATTGTAAACCTAGGTTTTTAAGTGAGTAAACTAATATTAGGAATGGGCCGCATTTAATTTATCATGTTCAATTCAGTTGTGCCAAGATATAAAACTTTCAAGCTATGGAAACTTTTTTTAAGGTTCAATGTCTTAAAATTGGAACGAAATTGGGAAAAAATAGCATATTTGATAAAATCTTAATATTTACAAAATATATTACAAAATATTAATCGAATCAGCACCTAAGTTCCATGATAATATCGTATTGGGTGGTCACTGGAGATTTCTATCCTTAGTTACTGTTACTGTGTGAAGAGTACTGTGTGGAAAGTTAATAACAAAGTGAAACATTTGCACAAAATTAAATAAAAGCTCCAAAAAAGTGTGGCCTTACCTTTTCGATATCTGTCTTCTAACATGCCAAAGTCTATTTATCTTCATCAAAGGTGCAAACATTAAAATATTTAGTTATCCTAAACTTGTATCCCAAACTAATGCTGGCTTAAAGTTTAAAAAATGCATTCAGATTCACACAATACTAGCTTATCTTATTAAAATCAATAAATTGTTCAATTAAACTTAGAAATATTTGGAGGCTTAGTTTGATGAAAATGCACCAACAAATCGAATTTGTCTACAACAAATCTGTTTCCATTATCACATTAAACTCTGAAGAGTAAAACATGTAACATCGGAAAAGATGTTAAAATATTTTTGCTAGTCCTATAAACTTGTGAAATGAATGCAAAAATTTTATTGACAGAAAGCAAGGCTCTGCAGTTGAGCGTTAGGGGGCTTGCTCTGGGGCCCAACAGGGACAACTTGGTGGTCATGGGAATTGAACCTGGGACCCTCCGAACCATAATCCAATGCCTTAACCATTGAGTTACCCCTGACCTCTGATACAGAATTACAGATGAAGCAGGCCAATAACAGAAACTGCTATGTATTTTGCAGCAATTTTGTATACATGGAAAGGTTTTATGGAATTTAATATAATCAGTAAATTTACAATAAAGGTTTACAGTGTACAAATTGATAATCTGTAGATCTTTTAAAAACCTACCACCATGCATTGTTTACAGTGATAATTATTTTACAGGTTAGTCAATGACATTTTTTTTACATATGTCGGGCAGCATATGTATGCTTTGTCTTAAGTTAGGCTTACAGTACAGTTTTACAACTTGTCATGCAATTTAAGAGACTTGTAGAATGTAAGTTTAAGCTATTTTGATGGCTCACAGACTGTATAGCACTGCAGAAAATAGGACAGGATTCTGTTTACCCTGATCCTCCGAAAGTCCACTGGTTTGCGAATAAGCTCATAGTATTCTGGCACCTCTTTCCTAGATGGCAGCTGAACAAAACCTTTACTGATCTGGCGACCCAACCTGCACGACAATAATGAATTAACTGTGAGATGCTACCATAATATATAAATATGACACAAGAAAAGATATAACAATGATACGCATAAATTAACTGAAATTGTCACATGATGTTCCTAAAGGCTGTAAAATAAAATGTATCAATTTGTTACAAAAATACATAGTAAATATACTGTACTACTACTGTATGCATTCTTTTTAAAATACATAGTAAGACAGTACATTTGGGATTTCTTGCACTTGGGACATGCATAAATATAAGGCATAAGACTGGTTCAGAATAGTATATACTTTCCCCTGTCAGGTATATATTGTATAGACATAAACAATAGATGTCACGGCAATGTTTTAGTGGCTGTGTCGTATGCATCATAACTTGAATATAAGTGCACAGATTTAAATATCATTTACATTATCTTAACATGAGTCCTTTAATGAGTCCTGTAATGTGGCTTGACAACATTCATATTGACACTCGACATGTAAAAAAAAAAAAATCAATTGAAAATCAATAAGGCTTGAATAATTTAACTGTGTACACTAATTGTCAACAAGACCTCAATTCAGCAACTCATGACCTAACAGGTCTACACTGTCCAAGTTGTATGCAGAAGTAGATCTCAGGGCATGAAATTAAAAATAAAAATAGAAATAAAAGGATGTTCTATATTAAGTGCTATATAGCAAGCTGCTAAATAATAAGGATGGAATCAAGATTGTTAAACCAATTGTTGTGGTTAAGATGATAGCAACGAGATGATGACTAACTCCCGTTGGATGTTTATTTCAATGCTTGCCATCTCATTAATGTTTATGCTATTTTTTCCTTTTCCTCTTATAACTTCCTTTTTATGTTAAATCATATTAGATTTGGTAGCAAGGAAAAATGCTATATCTTTTATTTCTCCATAATTTTCAGGCCTAAGAGCAAGGGCTTGTGTACAGGCAGTGGTCTAGAGGCTAATTCAGTGATGTGAAGTACATGCGGGCAATTTGCATAATCTTAATGGAAAACCCAAACCATCAATTTAAGCAGACGCATAAGCTGATTTTGAATAAATAAGAAACCCGGGTAAGTAACTTAAAATGTTAGTTGCCAATACTGAATACAGACCAAAGAACAGATTTTCTTCATTGGCATGCTTTTACACTATTCATCCCTCCATCTAGGAATCTCTGTAGTCCATCTAGGGACAGTGGAGGCCAATGGTGACAAATGTATTTATTTCTGTTGTAGGTCCTCCGGTCACTATTCCAATATGCGCTCACACAGTATCAGCAATTTGGGAATGCCAAATAGTCTAATTTGTATATTTTTGGACTGTGGGAGCAAACCCACCAAGCATGGGGAAAATATACAAACTCGCATGCACTCAGACACCAAGGCGGGAATCGAACCCGGACCCTGGAGGTGCCAGGCGACAGCGCTAACCACTAAGCAATCGTTTTACATTATAAAAATAAGATTTAAACCATATTGCCATATTAAAACAGTATATGAAGAATATTTAATAGTTTGGTTTCTATGATAAATGTCAACTTGTCACTGCTTTCAACAACTATAACTGAATGCTCACAGATCACTGTAGGTTTGTTGGTTATGTAGGTTTGATTGCACTAAAAACAAACACTGACAGTGAAGTTATCTACCTATGTTGGAGAAGGGTGATGTAAATAGTGCATATCCACAAAACCAGACTGTAATAGACAAAACTTAAGGGGCAGGAAAATATTCATTATCCCTGGTGTTGTGGAGACATTTTGGACCAAAATTGCATCCCTTTTTGTCTGTGATTTTTAAAATGTTACCTTTTTAGTCTTCAGCAACTTTGATCTCCACAATACAAAAAGATAAAACATTATTATTATTATTATTATTATTATTATTATCATTATTATAAGTAGTAGTAGTGGTGGTGGTGGTAGTAGAGCTCAGTATGTCTGAAGCCCATAAATCATTAGCCAAAAAGGGTAAATCTTAAAGGAAATGTGTTAGCCTCACTGCTACTTACGTGTCTTTGTAGTTGATGACCATATCAACAAGAGTGTTCATTTGCTTGGTAAGTTTGGGAGGATTTGGTGGGAGTTTCTCAGCTGGGGGTCGACCGCGACGTTTTTTTACTTTCTCAACAATCTCCTGTCCAGTTTCAGAGGCCTGGTTGCCCTGGTGGTCACTTTTTCGTTTCTTTAAGCCACTTTCTTCCTCCATGTCCTCAGATGCACCTTTTAGTACAGCCTGAGACTGAAGATAGAATCCATGAAAAAAGAATAAACATCAGGATTTGCTATAGGTTCAATAATCATAATAAGATAAATTAAATTTAAATATTTTTATTTATTCATACATGATTTCAAATGTCTACACTCCTACTTTTGCTGTGTTTGCAATCATTAGTCATATTAATTGTGATCAAAAAACAAATGAAAAACAAAAAGTGGTGAGGAATTGCATAATTGAAAAAATATATATTAAATTCAGTTCCATTCAGTTTTATTTATATTGCACTTTTAACAATAGTCATTGTTGCAAAGCAGCTTTACAGAATCAAAAAAATAATAATTAAAAAAATTAGTTCGGGAATCAGATTGTCCCTGATGAGCAAACAGAGGGCGACGGTGGCAAAAAAAAGCTCCCTGAGATGACAAAACAGGAAGGAACTTTTAGAGAACCTGACTTAACAGGGAACCAATCCTCATTTGGATGATATCGGACAGCAGGGATTGTTCTATAGTTATAGGAGGCTTAGGCTGTGGAAATGTCGGTCTATTGAGTCATCAGAGAACAGGTATCTGTATCAGCCAAGTCAAGGTCAGTCAATGGTCAAGTGGAACTATCCCCAATCACGCATCCAAAGCAGACCACAAGGGGCCTCCATGCAATGAGATCTCCAACCAGAAGTGGGGCACCAGAATGAGTCAGATAGGTCCGAAGGGGCAGAGGGGGTCTCAATCACTGGCAGCTCAGGAGCAGCATATGTAGCTCAACAGAGAGAGAGAGAGAGTTAGATATAGTCACAGTCACATAATGTAAAAGGTGAGTGTATATTCAGTGTATACCAGTTCACTATAAAACTCTATGTCCACAAGTCCCCTAAATCTGCACCTTTACCTAATACAAAACTATACACAAAATATTGGCCTAAATAAATATGTATTCAGCCGAGACTTAAACAGACTGAAACTGTGTCTGAGTCTAAGACATTAACTGAAAGGCTATTACATAACTTCTGGTCTTTAAAAGAAAAAGTTCTGCCCCCTGTTGTAGTTTTTATAATACAAGGTACTGAAAAGCAGCCTGCATCGTTTGATTGTAGTGCGGATCATAAAACACTCGCAGTTTACTCTGGTACTATGCCATGTGACATACCTGTACAACATTTAGTGCTTTATAGGTTAGTAGTAGAATTTTAAAATCAGTGCAAAATTTCACTGGGAACCAGTGCAGTGTGGTTAAGATTGGGGTGATGTACTCATATCTTCTAGTTCTAATGAGGACTCTGGCTGCTGCATTCTGAACTAACTGGACAGAAAGTCATTACTGATCTGACCTAGAGGTGGCAAAAGCATAAAGTAGAATTTCTGCATCATGTAGTGTCAGCATATTGCTTATTTTGGTAATATTTCTAATATGAAAGGATGCTATTTAAGTAATATTATCTACATGAGCTTCGAATGAAAGACTGGAATCTATAATCACACCAAGGTCTTTTACTGCTGGACATAAAAGAGAAAGGCAATCCAGAGTTACTGTGTGATCAGCAAGCTTACAAGTACTGTACTTATGTCTTGGCAGAATAAGGCAGAAGGAAGTTAATTAGCATTCAATTTCTAATGTCCTTCACCCATTCCTCAACTTTACTAAGCTGGTGTTTCTCATCTGGATTTGATGAGCCATGTAACTGTGAGTCAACAGCATAACAGTGGAAACTAATACCACCCTTACTAATTATGTTGCCCAGGAACATCAAACTTCACTTTAGTACACATAGAACAGACAGCATTTACATCTACAAACTGATAACAATCACTCAAATAAGACCTGAGACAGGAGAGAGCAATTTCTTTAACTCCTACAATATTTTCTAATCTAACAAGAAGAATACTATGATGATGCTGTCAAAAGCTGCACTAAAGTAACACAAGCAAGGAGACATAGCCCTGATCAGAAGCCATGTCTCTGTGCTACAGTATGATGAGGCCTGAATCCTGACTGATAAATTTCATAAGTTATATTCCTATGTATATATGAACATAGCTCTTGTGCTGCAACCTTTTCTTAGATCTTGGAGACATAGGGGAGGTTTGATATCAGTCTATATTTGGACGGGTGACAGGGTCAAGGCTAGGTTTTTTAATTAGGTGTTTAATAACCGCTAATTTACAAGATTTAGGAACATACCCACTGTTGAGTGAAGAGTTAAATATTTTTTTAAAGGGTTTGGTTATTTCTGCTATTATTCATTTGAGACGACATGGAGGTACAGGATCTAGGGTCCCAGGTTCAAATCCAACCACCACCAAGCTGTTACTGTTGGGCCCTTGAGTAGGGCCCTTAAACCCGAACTGGTTAGATATATAACAAGATAAAATATAAGTCACTCTGGATAAGGCCGTCTGCCAAATGTCGAAAATGGAAATGAAAATTTTGCACAATAGATTAGTGAAATTAGTTCAGTTTCTTGAAGGGAAGTAAAATATATAAGTGCTGATCTGATATTGTTAGATTATGACCTGCATTAATGTTCCTTAAATAGTTTGGTTTTAAAGCCTGTATTTTTTTGCCAGATATTTTTAATTTTGTTATTGAAAAAATACATAAGTCCTCACTGCTACATCTTATTAATATGTAGGTTTTCTTATTTAGTTCATTTATCTACATTATTAAAGTAATTAAGAATCTATCTTTTAGAATCTAAAGTTATCCAAAGTATAACAGAATATTGACCCTAAACATTCAGCATCCTGTTGGAGTTCTGTACAGTCGGACAGTGATCCAATCATATCTGATAACTCTGAGAGATTACTGATAAAGCACTGTGCAGAAATTGATATGAATGTATGTTTAATGCAGGAGTGCCGCAATGTACATACATTATTATAAAACACGCTTAGCTCAGGGAACTGCACAGCCTCTGTGGTGTAGCCTGCGTGACGAGTCAGTGCAGCTAGCAAATGATCAGGTTAGACTGTGTGTCTGCTCCCTAGCCTGAGCTCTGGATAGTCACCGATTTACTAGTCCTGTTCTGAGACTATGAACTATACTGGACTTCAGTTATCTATAAAGCTCACATCGTTTTATATAAAGCAGCACCACGTGGACTGGTTTAGCGACCATACCCTGCTGTAATCTATGTCTGTATGTCCATGTTGCACTGGGATGGATAAGGCAAGAACATACTAATTCATCAGACATTGTTTTCACTAATATAAACACCTCTACAAAGATGCGGTTATTAACCTCTGACTGACAAGGCGTATATCATTAGCTCCAGCATGTACTACTGTCTTGGAAAACCTTTGCCGGCCTGACTCTAGGGCTGCTATGTCTGGTGGCGTGGCTCCACCTAACTACTACCACTCATGTCCCTAAAGGCGTAGCTAATTTTGCATGCCCTTAGTATAGAATCTCCTACATCCAGGTTTCTCAGTGGTTGCTTCACTGAGGAGAGAAAACATGTTGGACATGTGAAGCGAAAGGAGGTGTAAGTCTGAGCCATAGCTTGGCTGAGCCTAATCATCACTCACTCTCCCTGATGTCAGGGCTCTAATGCCGGAGTCTGGGGCTGGCTATCTCCGCTACAGACTTTCCCCTACAGAAGTCAGAACCTTCTGTAAGTCTGGATGCAGTGCAGTAATACTACGATCTTCTTTGTCAGAGTGCTAACCCATCACAAATAAAGTTATAATAACCCTATTGATAAAATAAAGTTATTAATAATGACAGCGAAAGAATGACTAAACATTCTGCACTCCACACTCTGAACAAGCCCAATGTTAGCCATGATAAGTGATTAACATACCTTAGTCAGGGCTTTGTTGCTAGTAGTTATTCCAGACAGATTGGGCGTGAATAAGTTCCACTTGCTGTTTTTAGATGGAGCAACTAACGTGTTCTTCAAAAATAGAAAAAAAAAGAAGAAAAAAAAAGTGGAAGATGCAATAAAATAAAATTAAAGCGCAAAACTGTTGGCTTCTTGATATAAATGGTGAAAAAGCATCACAATTTAACCGCCGATACAAACAAGGAACTTTATATATAAATTACAGTCTACACTGCCTGGCCAAAAAAAGTCACTATTTTAGAAGGGTCAAATTATTGGGCTGCAGCCAGCAAAGAAAACAACTAAGGAGATTTAAATTTATTGGAACTGTGTTAAGAACACTTTAACACATTATCAAAATCTAGAAAAATAGTGCTGAACCTTCAACTTTGTGGAAAAAAAGTGGAGATCGCTTAAATACGTGGTGAAGTGAAACAGTGAAAAGCCATAGCTATGTTTAATAATGAAAGTAAGAGTATTTCCATTCTCTTACTTTCATAATGTGATGAGTAATCACATGATTGGGCCTAAACAGCCGTGTGTCCATAGGAAAACCACTTGTTAGTGACATTAAGCAGAAAAAATGCTTCAATTTGCTATGGAGCATAAATGCTGGCCTTTGGAGCAATAGAAAAAAGTCATGTAGTCTGATGAGTTCAGATTGACCCTATTCCAGAGCGATGGATGCATCAAGGTAAGAAGGGAAGTGCATAAAGTGAGGCATAGTATAAGCTGTATAACCTTCTGGTAGCAGTGTTATGATTGGTAGTTGCTTCGGTTGGTCAGGTCCAGGCTCAGCAACGTTATGTGGCCAAAAAATTAAGCCAGTATGTATTAATGTACAGAACAACCGGGTTATCACATCAATTTACTGTTTCTACCCCGATGGCACAGCCATATTCCAGGACTAAGAGTAGTTCTGGGAGCATGAGGAATCATTTTCACACATGAACTGGTCTCCACGGTGTGTGCTATAATCAAAGCTAAAGGTGATTGAGTGTGTGACTTTTTTGTTTTGTGTGTTATGGATAGATGTACCTGATATTTTTGTTGTAGGAATAACTGGATGTCTGGCATAAATGACTGTGTTTTCTGTTAAAATAATGACCATTAAAAATTATTTTATATGTTAACTATTTTTTAAAAGTAGTACCACTAACAAGACTTGGACTTGGATGCCGCAAACAGCTGCGTGGTTAAATATACAAATTCCAGGCAAAAATAAGAAACATTCAAATTTCAAGGGCAAATTTGAACAGGATGATTAGGCTTTGTTTTACATAATAGGACAGAAAAATGTAGTAGTTAGGTTAGTAGGTCATTTATATTGAAATAAAATGACAAATAGTGCAGATATGTATATTGCTATTCATATACAGTATATGAATCATTTTTATTGAATGATTGGCAGTTAAACTTTGAATGAAAGTGGATTTCAAAACACCATCATGCCAGCAGATTTGAAACCTCCCACAACCTGTTGCGGGACTCCACCCATATTAGTGCAGGCATGTTCAGTTGAACCAGGTGACAACAACCAAAAAAAAAATTCCAATAATTAATATGCCTGTGAATGAATTTAAAATAGTTAGTTACAACAAAGCCCTTATAATAAAATTTAAAAAAACTACAACGAATTCCTTGCTAGTTCAATATTTTCACTTAGTAGTGAAAATACAGAAAGTAATTTCACATTTAATACTAGTTACTGTGAAGAATCGTTTAAAGACAGACAAAAGGTTGTTTAATGTAAATTGATAATGCTGCTGTCTGTATTTAAAAATAGATTAACATGCTGGCAGTTAGAGCAATACTGCACTGCTTGCTTATCCAAAATGGTAAAAATTTTGAAGTGTGATACTTCGCCAAAACTGACTGCAGCCTGCTAGCTAATAGTTAATATAAAAAGCTGTCATGTTTCCTTGAATTTTCTCTCCTTTTTTTCTTCATGGCTACAGGGGAAGGAGGGGAAGGAGGGGGATGTGTGTGTGTGTGTGTGTGTGTGTGTGTGTGTGTGTGTGTGTGTGTGTGTGTGTGTGTGTGTGTGTGTGTG
>JAOVVB010000031.1:8947967-8965192 GCA_028570985.1 Heterobranchus longifilis | reverse complement strand
GAAAGAGGATTGGAGTTTGTCAGATGGAAGGTTGAAATCTCCTAGAACAGTGAGAGGAGTGTTAGCAGAAGGAAAAATACTAAGAAGCATGTCCATTTCATCTAGAAAGTTTCCTAGAGAGCCAGGAGGATGGTAAATAACCAAGATGTGGAGGTTAATTGGAGAGGTTACCTCAGATTGCGAGTAACACGGTTTTCGAGTGTTCTGCAAGACGAGCAAAGATTTTTAATACATTTTGACTTGAAAACCGAGCAAGTCTTGGTTTACGAATACAGAGTATCATGTAGCACGCATGCGCCTCTGGTTTTGACGCCGAGCATCATGTGATCACAACTAAGCTAATGGTTTTTCTCTCTTGCGCTGCGGAATTGTGGGTAATCATCTCCCCTGTTTGGTCTTAGTGCTCATCTCTCACAGGTATAATCAACATCTGTGCACGCGTGTACTGTTTATTATAACACACGTGAAACATCTTTTATTTTGTGTTTGTATGCGTGTGTGTACAGCACGCGTGTACTATTTATTATAACACACGTGCGCACGTGTAAAGCAAAAGAAAATCTCATTAGAGAGGTTAAAGATCCATTTTCTTCCTCTGTGTCAGCATGCAGTTTGTGTGCGCGTGTGTCATTGGACACCGTGCCCCTTCACACACACCCCTCCCCCTCTCGCTCTCTCTCTCTCTCACACACACACACACACACACACACACCCACCCACCCCTCTTCCTCTCGCCTTCTCACACACACACGCACTCTCTGCTCTAAACAGAAACACTGCTCTGTCGCAATTCTTTTCAAAGTTAAAGTGCAGGTTAATTTTTTATTTTTACTTTACAGCAGTGATTCCGTTAGTGTGCACTCATTCTAGTATTATTAGAGAGATTTCTTGTTTATTTTTCTGATAAAACAGTGTTGCCGTGTGCGCGGGTGTGAAACTCGAGAGGAAGACGAGTGTAAGACGAGAAGCGGGATTTATTTTTACTATTTTTAACGGTAAAGTGCAGGTTAATTTGTCTTATTTCTACTTTGTTTTTTATTAATTATTTTTATGTATTTATTTATTTGGGCTGTGGAACGAATAATTGGTTTCCATTATTTCCTATGGGAAAATTCGATTTGTGTTTGTTTTGATGAGTGATGAGTGTTTTGATATACGAGCCCGCTTTACTCCAGAAAACTTCTGGAATGTCATCACAAGGAAAATTGATGGTCACAAACTATCAAGCAAAGATGAGCTCTTTTGCTTTTTTGCAAAAAAATGGCATGAAGTTACTCAACAGTAATGTGAAAAACTGGTGGAAAGCATGCCAAAATAAATGCAAATTGGTGTTATTCCACCAAATACTGATTTCTTAATGTTATTTAGCCGAAGCATTAACACAATTTGTTTACAAATTATTTGCATTTAGTATTATTTAGTGTGTATATATATATTCGCTCCTCATGTGTATCAGCACCCTGTCACTGATGCCAGTTTTCCTTCCTTGGATTCCTTTTTCTAGGTCCTGATAGGTCTTTTGATAGGTCGACTGTACTGAATACCAGAAACATATCACAAGCTCCTGTGAGAAGGGCCAAATTTAAGTGGCTAGACAAACTGGGTCAGAACAATTCCAAAACTGCAGCTCTTGTCGGATGTTCCTAGGTTCCAGCAGTCAGGGCATACCAAAAGTGACCCAGGAAAGGAAAACCAATAATCTGCACATGGGAAGCAAATACACACACGCGCACACACACACACACACACACACACACACACACACACACACACACACACACACACAGATGGATCCTCTGATTGTCAGTAACCTTGCAAGACGAACAAAATTTTTAAATAAATTTTAACTTGTTAAACTAGATATATATAGTATGTATATGCGTTGCCTGCCGAGTGTCACGTGATTACAACTGAGCCAATAATTCTTCTCTGCACTGTGGGATTGTTGGCAATTGTCTCAGTGCGTGTGGGTCATTCCTATAGTCAACATCCATGTGTGCGTGTACTGTTTACTATAACATTGTGACCGTGTGTGTGCGCGCGTAAAGCATTTTTTATTTATTTTTTTATTTTGTGTCCAAGTATAGTGACTGTTCTTTACTAACTGTATAGGAGGAACTGTAGAGGAGTGATTTCATTTGTGTGTGTGTGTGTGTGTGTGTGTGTGTGTGTGTGAGAGAGAGAGAGAGAGAGAGAGAGAGAGAGAGAGATCCTACACAGTAGCCCCCCTGCTCCCACTTCTTCTTTTGTCTAACGCAAGTTCTTTTCAAAGGTAAAGTGCAGGTTAATTATTTTGTATTAATTATTTTTATATGAATATTTTTGGGCCGTGGAATGAATCATTGGTGTTTCCATTAATTCTTATGGGGAAATTCACTTTGCTATACGAGTGTTGATATACAAGCACGCTTCCGGAACGAATTATGCTCGCAATATATTGTATATTTAGACATTTAGAATCTAGAAATATAAACATATTACTAATGTAGAAATTATTACACATTACTATTGTTATGGCAAACACTTGTGCGACCATCCTTGAACTTCTGCAAATTCCAAACCATTCTATTATTGGGTTAATTGATTTATTATGGGTAATTCAATTAAATTGAATTTTATTTGCATAGCGATTTCATTGTCATAAAGCAGCTTTACACAATCAAAAAATTTGTAAATGAAAAGGAAATGTGAAAAATGTACACAATCAAAATGATTAGATAGTCCCTGATGAGCAAGCAGAGGCCGACGGTGGCAAGGAAAAACTCTGAGATAGCAATAGAAAAAACCTTGAGAGGAACCGTACTCAACAGGAAACCCGTCCTCATTTGGGTGATAATGGATAGCAGGGATTGAGCTGCAGTCATACTGTGTGTTAGACGGCTGGAAGTTCAATATAACAGTTAATGTCTTTAAGTTAATATGGAGTCCAGTTCGTTATTGGAGGCTCAGGTAGACTGTAGGAAATTTCAGTCCTGAACTATTGAGCAACTGCAGTCACAAGTCCTCAGAGAACAGCTATCAGCAACAGCCGAGACCAGGACTGTCTTCATGGTAAAGTGAAACCATCTATTAGCAGCACTAGATGATAATGTACATTTAGATGTACTGGAGTACAGATGTGGCAATTAAGAATGCATGTTTTTTTCCCGCGGAAGGCCGCAGTTCGTCTCGCGGAGTGCTGCTAAATACCGCAAGCACCATTTTAGAATTTAAATAAATGTGTTGAGCTTCACTGAATATCCGCCAGATGGCACATGGAAGGACTTTATAAGTCATGCTTTAAAATGTATAATAAAAGGTTTGTTATATAGTTTTTGTAATGTATTAACAGGGAGAAGTCAATGAAAGACATGGCAATGTCTTGGTTTAAATTGTCTTAAAATTGAGGTTATGGGATGAATTATGTGTATGGCAGGCTAAAGAGATATGTCTTTAATCTAATATCAGCAGAAGGTGTAGAGCATCCTGACGAAAGTCAAAGAGGGGAATTGTGCTGATTTTACACAAATGGCTGGCTTCAGCTCACTGGTGGCAGCCTATAGTAATTTTTACAACTGAGCACCTGCTGCTGCACCCTACATCCAGCAAATGCCAGAATTAATCATGGCAATCAAGAGAGGGCAGGGGGATGGAAGGTACAGGAACCTACTGATGACCACCGATTTCAGGTTGAGATAGCAAGGCTCCATATGTGTGGCTGGACAGAACTAGCTCATTAAGATAGCAAGAATTGTTTTGCAATCATACTGTGTGTTAATTAGCTGGAAGTTTAATATTGCAAAAGATGCCTTTAAGTTAATATGGAGTCCAGTTTGTTATTGGAGGCTCAGATAGACTGTAGGAAATTCCAATCCTGAACTATTGAGCAACTGCAGTTACAAGTCCTCAAAGAACAGCTGCCTGCAACAGCCGAGGTCAGGACTGTCTTCATGGTGAGGTAGAATCATTCCCTGTCACCACATGCATCCCAAGCAGACCACACAGGCCTCCATGTAACAAGATATTCTTTAATCATTTAAGCTCCATCATGGTGGATGGGATGCACTGGGGCACAGCCATGTTCAGGTCTCTCCAGAGTTGATCTATTGATTTCAGGTCTGGATTCTCTCTGGGCAACACCAGAACTTTTAACTATGTTCTGCAGCCACACCTGTGATTTCTTGAAAGTATGCTTCAGGTCGTTGTCTTGTTGAAATGTAAATGGTCACCCCAGACAGAGTCTTTAGTACTCTGGAGAATGTTTTCATTCAGGACTGCTCTATATTTTTCTGCATCCATTCTTCAATCATTTTGACTATTCTCCCAGTCTCATTTGCAAAAAAGCTTTTTGTTTGATTGTAGGCATGGTTTTAATAAGGTGCCTTATTAAATTGCTAAAATGTAGTGTACAGTGCCTTATTCCCCTATACCCGGCATAGGGAATCGACCCCAAGGACATCACGTGACCATCCCCAAATGACAAATTTCCTCCCTTAACATAATTTGCCAGGCCTTTAGTTGCTGCTTTATGGACATTTCTGCTTTTTTTAAGAACAGTCAATACATTTTCTTTGTGTTCCTTTTGTGGTAAGATTTGAATCATTATCTATCTGTATTGTGAAGTGCTGTCCTACATTTCTACACTTTTTTGCATTTGATTGAATTTGAGCAAAGAGTATCACTCTATACAGCTCAGACTTCATACTGCTACTTCTATCTGCAGTCATGACAGTTAACAGATGATGTCATACAGTTTGCTTTAAAAGATGAGTCCATAATTTCCTTCATCATATTCCTCTTTTTCAAAAATTCTGGAACAAGTTAATTTTGGACACAACTTGTTTGTTTGTTTGTGTGTGTGTGTGTTTGTTATGCAAAGTATAAACTGCCATTTTTTGTGAGTTACCAGTGTTTTGTAACTTGAGGTAAACTGTCTCTATTTACATTATGAAGTCTCTAGATTGTAGACTTTGATAATTATATGCCTACATCCCCCAGAGAGCTCTTGACTTGACAAGATGTTGTGAAGAGTTTTTCTTCACCAAAAGAATTCTACTATCATCTATTTCAGTTATTTTCTAGGCCTTGTGTTGCTACGCTCACCAGTATCATCTGATACTGGTGAGCTGGATCATACTTGATCACCTGAATCAACTCCAATTTAATGACGAAATGTACAAATCCACTGCTGTGTTCATCACTCTTCTCTTGCAATGTGACCTGCTGAATAGCAAAAACAGTGCTACTAGTAACTCAAAGGTAATTGAAATAAATGTAAAAAAAAAAAAAAATCCATTCACCATGAGTTTAAAAGAAGAATTTTGCATGGGGAGAAAATAAATTAATTTCAAAAATGATTAACAAGGATGATCAGCAGACATTAGAGACAACAATACTACATATTAGCAAAGGCTGAAAATTAATCTCTACTGATTGGGATGACCACAAACTCATTCTAATGTCAATCAACCACTGTCAGATGACATCAAGTGTCCTTTAAACATGGTGGCAAAATTCAGTTGGAAAATGCATGGAGAGAACAGTTTGCAACACGCTCCTTGAGGCATGGCTGAGGTTTGCAAAAGACCACAGGAATTGGACCATATAGATCCAGATTAAGCTCATCTTCTTTGATGAGTACAATTTTCAGCTTTGGCCAATACTTTGTCATCTTATGGGTAAACAGAGACGTAGAGTGGTCGAGAAGAAGATGGATGTCCACAAGCCATCAAACAAAGCTGAGCTGCTTTAATTTTGTGCCAAAAGTGGCATAAAGTTACCCAACAGCAGTCTGAGAGACTGGTGGACAGCATGTGTTAGTGTTTTCTGATATTTTCCCTAGACTGTGTTAACTTTCACATGCTTCTCTCTCTCATTCTCTCTCTCTCTTTGTTCATCAGACCACTAAATACTGATTTCTGGGCTCTCCTTACTTAAAACATGTTTAAAATGAAATTTCTTTGCATTCTTTGCATCTGCAAACACAGTATCTTTTTTATTTTGATACATTGTCATTTTCTTTAAATAAATGCTCTACAAAGCCATTTCTAAGGCTTTGGGACTCAAACCACAGTGAGAGCCATTATTCACAAATAAAGAAAACATGAAACAGTGGTGAACCTTCATACTGGCCTACCAAAATTACACCAAGAGCACAAGGATGGCACGTCCAGGAGCTTATAAACAAAGACAGAACAACATCTTAAAGACCTGCAGGCTTCACTTAACTCAGTTAAGGTCAGTTAAGGTCAACAGTACGAAAGAGACTGGGCAAAAATGGTATCCTTGGGAGAGTTCCAAAGTAAAAGCAACTGCTGACCAAAAAGAACACAAAGTCACATATTTGCCAAAAAACATCTTGTTTATAACCAAGATTTCTGGTTAAATATTCTGTGGACTGATGAGACAAAGTTGAGTTTTTGGAATGTGTTTGACCTATGGCATCTGGCATAAAACACAACATTTCATATAAACAACATCATACCA
This sequence comes from Heterobranchus longifilis, assembly GCA_028570985.1. Taxonomy (NCBI): domain Eukaryota; kingdom Metazoa; phylum Chordata; class Actinopteri; order Siluriformes; family Clariidae; genus Heterobranchus; species Heterobranchus longifilis. Next base: position 8,958,727 of record JAOVVB010000031.1, on the reverse strand, counting down.
ACAATCAAACAAGGTGATGACAGTTTGATGGTCTCTTTTGCTCCACCAGACAATCCTGAAGGGGAATGTCCGACTATCAGTTTATGACCTCCAACTCAAGCGTACTTGGGTTATGCAGCAGGACAATGATCCAAAACACACCAACAAGTCCCCCCGAAAAATTTAAGTTTTGGAGTGGCCTAGTTAAAGTCCAGACTTAAATCCAATTGAGATCCTGTGGGATGACCTTAAACAGGCTGGTCATGCTTGAAAACCCTCCAGTGTGGCTAATTTACAACAATTCTGCAAAAAAAAGAATTCCTCCACAGCAATGTGAAAGACTCATTGCCAGTTATTGCAAATTCTTGATTATCAGTTATTAGGTTTAAGGGGCAATTATTTTTTCCACATAGGTCCATGCAGGGTTGTCCAGCTTTTGTCCTTTAATGTATGAAATCATAATTTAAAAACTGCATTTTGTATTTACTTGTGTTATCTTTAAGTATTATTAAAATTCCTTTGATGATCTGATTAATTTTTTTGTGACCAATATGGAAAAAAAAGATCAGGAACCTACCTGCTGCTACCTCCTTCTGTCAGTATCTGTGTCAGTAAGTGTCTGAGACTAAGAATTAAGAAAAGTTAGTCTGAACACATACAGATAGGAATGTTGTCTGTAAACAAGAACAGTCTAAAATATTTCCAGAACAGATTTGTTTATTGTTATTCTGATAATTAAGCTCAGCACTTTTTAAGGTTTTCCAGTTTAATGATCATCATGATAGGGTAGTCTAGTAGATAAAATAACTATACATCCCAATACCATGGATTTCAGTATATCGTCACCAAAACTAACAAATACCTCCTACCAATTAAGAGCGGTGAATTCATGAGAAATCAGTGCGATCAGGGCTAGAGATAGTGTAAGGCCTGCTGGGAGTGCCTGCCACATTGTGTTCGCTTGCTTTTTCAGGCTTCATCACTGAGCAGTATTCTTCACCCCTGGGCAGCTTGCCGACGGTCAGCCGCTGATGGACTATAAGTGCTGCTTCTGCACTTCTGCCTTTAGTTATGACCAGCTCTCGAGATTCAGCTGCCATTAAGATGGTGGCCACTGCCTCGACTTCTATGCCTTCACGTCTGAACTGCTGTCGCTGCAACCATGTTTCAATAGCCACTTTGACTCCCTCGCTCCAAATTCTGGATTTGCCGACACCACCACTGCAGAAGAAGATTCATTGAAGATTCACTGACCAAGACTTACACCCCCCAACACACACACACACACACACACTTCTCATTTTATTTCTGTTTCACCTCCTTCTAATTCCCAATCTCAAAACTTTCCGCACCTTAACATTTGTTTCTGATATTTATTATTATAAAAACTCAAATTTAGAATGATAGACCTCATGTCTATGTTTCTGCCCGTGTGGCTCCCTGAGTCAAGATCTAACACATCCTACATATGGCTTGTATTGTTACATTTTTTAACAGGGTGCCATCAAAGGTTAGAATCAGGGCACTTTTGGTAATATTTGGTGAACTTGTCCCCACTTTATAAAAAATAGCTCCTCACTAGAGAAGAACCAGTCTCTGTGGCACATCAGGTTCTGTCAACATGTGAGAAAACACCAAACAACATCAGTACAAGGTGTTTACTTTACATTATCTGTTGTAATACACTTTTAAATTTCACCTCAGTATTCTTCATACTGTTACACTGTCACCCATTATCAGTGTTATTTCTTTCATTTATTACAAATCTGCTTTAAACTATACAAACCAGCATGATAAAGTACATTTCCTTTAATTGTCCTTAAGAACATTATTGTCTCATCTGCAGAAACCCTGAGGCAGCTTCCCAAGTGGGACCATTTTTTAATTGCAATTTTGCCATGGCAACAGTTGTAGCACTAGGAACAGAGCATGGTTTCACTTATCAAATATTAATCCAGCCATATTTCAAAAATAATGTTAATGTTAACAGTTAGCCATCAAAGCAGCACCAATATGGCAATCTGTATGATACAGTAAAATGATGCCATAATAATATAATTCATATTCGTACTTTATACCCTGATTGATCGGGGCATTTCTGTAAAACATTTCATTCAGTTACCATGGCAACAGCACATTTTACTGCCTGCAGAACTGTAACACTCTATAGCATTCACTACACACACATCCACGAACACACCGACACACACACACACCACCAAAAAATAGAAATACAGAATTCAGATTGTACCTTTATGAGCCATAAAACAATTTCAGATAGGGGAAAAATAGATATCACAAGCAAATACTTATAACAAGGATCTAAGGCCTGGGTCCATTCTATGTTGGTTCACCACATTTTCAAGTTCAACTGAATCTGCAAATATGTCTGGGTGAATGGATAATGCTTTGATTGTGAATTTAATGACAACATACAGGTAGTTCCACAGTCAGTGAGTCGCAATCTTCAGGGTCATTCTTCTACAGCATTCAAGTAAAGCTTTCCATTGACTTGCAGTGTGTCAGGGTTGTTTTCAAATAAAAATGAATAAAACTTTACGATTAATATCAGAGAATTGTGCCATAACTGGTAAAAAAAAGTTCCTACCAATGAAGAAAGCAGTATTATGAGAGAATAAGTAAACTTCAGGGTTTAATTGTCAAACAGCAAAATTTCTGGATCCATATATTTTTTCGATTAATATTTGGATTTGAAATACAAGCTCCTAATGGTTCGAAATAATTTAGTCTCACCAGCATTTAGTACACTGTAATGTTCTTTTGTTATATTGAATTAGAAATTGATCACACATTTTTGTGTTATCGATTGTTGAAGATAGGTGGATAATGCTGTGCTTCCTTCCAAACAGTTCACAGCTGGTTGCATAAAGTGCTACAGTACATTCAGGTCCACAAAACACTGAGATTGTCAACTTGGTTGAGATATTGTGATCTTGAGATGATACAGCATGCAGCATGGTGGTGTCGTGGACCTTTACGGTCAAAGTTTCGATTCCCAACTTGGGTCTGTGTGTGTAGATTTAGGAAGGCCTACTTGTGCTTGGTGGATTTCCTACAGGTACTCCAGACATGCAGAGAAGACTAATTGCTGTTCACAAATTGCACCCTGTATCCCATGGTAATGGACACATCAATCCTGCGAACAATATATAATTCTTTTATCTTTCTTTTATGGGTAAAATGCACAATGACAAGAGTCACTGTACTCAAATGGATGAACCAGTTGACAACAACTTGGCTTATTGGTTCAACCCCCATGAAAAGTCAGCCTCTTGATAACTGACTGCTCAGAGCATTGATTTATCCATAGGTGGCCATCCAACTCGTATGATAATATTTCCTTTTTAATGCATCACCATCTTATGACTTTGCTACCCTGTACAGTTATATGCTGTAAACGTTTCTTTTTTAATTCTGGCATTGGCCCAGCCCCTGTGAACTGAGAGCCCAGCTCTGCTGAGAAATCCTCCATCGCAAATAATTTAATTATTCCTCTGGTAAGAAGTGAAGGTGAAAAGGTACATTCATCATCTACTTTATTGAAACAACCTGTACAGTTGTTATTTATGTAGTTATCCAACCAGGAACTTGTGTCTTAACAGCACAATGTATTAAAAAATGCAGGCACAGTTCAAGCGTTTCAGCTACTGTTTACATCAAAGATCATAATGGGGGGAAATGTAACCTGTGGCTTTGACCCTGGCATAGTTTCTGGTACTAGAAGAGCTGATTTGAATATCGCATATTGGTCTGGTAAGCGGAAAAGTATCTTAAAACCTATAACACTTTAAACCTGGACGCTACAATAACAGAAGTCTACATCAGGTAAAACATTGTTCTTACTCAAGAAAAGGAATATGAGGCATCATGATCATATATTTGCAGAAAAGGGTCAGCTAAATTTCTGCCCAGTATAGATGTAAAGAGTGCTTTTTTCAGTTACTTTATCCTTCCTCGTAGCTCAAACCAATTTTCTTTTGACCTTTCTTTTCAATATGGCATTTCCATCCACATAACTGCCACTCAATCAATATTTTTGTTTCCCATACCATTCTACAGCATGTAAACTCCACACATTGTTGTGTGTGAAAAACCCAGGAACTTTCTGAAATATTTACACCAGCCAGTGAGGTACCAACATCCATGTCACAATTAAAGTCAAAAAGAATTACAGCTTTTCCTCATGTTTGATGTGGACATTACCCAAAGCTCTTTACCTTTAGCTGCTACCACATGATTGACTGATTAGATAACTCCACAAATGTTCATAATTAACTGTATGCTGATTGTCGCTCCAATACTTGATTATACTTCATATGCTTAATAGGAGTTATTTCAGCCAGTCTGTTGAATGAGTCTTTCATGCATTCACATTTCTGAAGCACAGTTTCATTATGATTGCCCTTTTAATAAAAGATATTTGAGCTCAGTGTGTTTCCCCTCTACCAGACAGACTTGCTGAGGACCAAAAGCATGAATTGAGTGGCACAGGGGTTCCGATGGGCATCAACCAAAGAGGAGGCTATCTAAAACATGCCCACTTTCCTCACAGACAGTGTGCAATGTGTGGCAGATGTTACTGAAGTTACCATCCAAGTGGTTTAAGCCTTTTTAATGCACTGTTGCCAAAAGCTGATAACCCCTGCAAGGTTAAGATTAAGGAAATCTTGCAGTAGATTGAGTCTGCAGCTAACCAAGTGGTGGATTTAGATATGGCCAACATGGACACATAGCATGGGGGGGGAAATAAAATAAAATTGCTGAATAATGTTAACATTTGCATTACCTTAGGTATCCCCACTGGAGGCCTGACTTTGCGGGAGCACAAAAAAGCATACATGCATCTTTCTACAGCAGTGAAATTAGTAAAATCAATCACAATACAAAATGCTCCAGAATAACCCACAGTTAATTTATAATACTCCAGTATGTATACGTATATAGGGTTTACTGTACTGTATAGGTTCACAGATATATTTCATGCTTCTGATTTGTGCAATTCTTTTCAGAATAATGCATAAGTCTACTTTTCTTTTCCCCAGCAGAGGTGAAGGGGAGTTTGCTCATAGTGCCATACACACTAGAACTGCCACTGAGCTAACCTTAAATACCACAGAAAGGAATAACCCCTTATCCCACAATAACCTCACTTCCAGGCAGTCTGAGTGGCTCCTTAAGTTCTTTCTATGAGTTTTTGTAAAGCTGACACATCTTGAGCCAATCTGACAACAATATGATTGCCAGCATAAAAGAAAAATAAAAGAACATTCTCCATGTGAGACTGGGCTGACCAACAACAACTTTGCACAGACTGCTTTTGCTAGTGGTTAGAACATCTGGGTGATCCTTTCCCAGGCAGACTCGTCGTCATAAACAAGCTGAAATGTGTAATGCCCCTGGCCAGATTAACTGTGCCTGTGGGATTAGCTCATTGATCCATTGGACAGACTGAATTCTTGAGTGCTAGAACCATAGCACAATAGCCACATGCATTTGGATTGGCTAAGGCACTGGATTTATAACATTGTTCTGGAAGAAGCTATGCAATCTCCATCCAGCACACTTCCCATGAGCCAGATACGCAATCTCCCGATACGCGTCAAAATCCCTTAATACGTTTCCCTTTTGGACCCAGACATTAAACAGTGATAAGTATAACTGTATAACTGATAATAGACTTTGTAATGTCCTGCATGGTTCAATTTGTAGAAAATAAGAGACACATAAAGGATTATATTAGCTGAACACAGCTACTTGGTCATAAAACCAGCTATACTGCCCTGTTAAAAAAAAAGTCTAATCTTTCATTAGACCATCTTTGGCTTTGATTATGGTGTGCAATGTGGTGTCCAGATCATGTGTACAAATGATTCCTCATGTTTGAAACCACTCTTTTACAATTGGAGTTCTGAAGGATGTTTGTGTCCAGGGGAGAGAGAAAAAGGGACAGCACATACAGTAGGAAGCATGATAGTTGATGCATTTCTCTTCTTACCGGCAGCCACACTGACCACTACCTGACTATTACCTCTCACTCTCCAGGCCCAGGACCAGTCACTGGACAACAAGTTGGCCCAAAGTCATTCCTAACTATGCGGCAGGAGTGCTGTTTCCTTGCATTCCCAGAGAGCTGGCTACATGTTAAATTCTCAGATTTGGCTATAGAACCAAAAGGCGTTGCGTAGTTCATTGCACAGACCTCATGAAAGGAAATATGTATGTTCTCAATCACAATTCATGCAAAGAGACACTAAAATGATTTTCCAAATCTTGCTCTCTGAATCATCTTTACAAACAAATGCCAATCTTTGCCAAGAGAATTTCCCACCATTATCACATCCTGAAGCATGCAAGGAAGTAGCACACAGTAAGTAAATCTGTAACTAACATGTTGCTTCAATCGCTCACAGTCATTTTATTTATTCCAGTCTGCAAAAAGTGATAAAGATAGATAGCATGTTATCTTAAAGAGAAACATTGGATCGCCATTATACGTACATTAATCAAATGATCATGCAGAGAAAGTGCAAAGAGTTTTTTTTTTTTTTTTTGGTGATACACAGAAACACAACAGCATCAGGCAGGCAAAATGGAAATACAAAGCGAAAGAGGAATTACTTAATTAGCTGAGTAATGTACGGTCCTCAGTATACAAACAATCACTGACAGGGTTTATAATCACTGACTACAGAAGAGGCAACAAAGAGATCAATGCTAATGTGCATTGTATATTGTCATGCATACTGTATGTCATCAGTGACAATTTTCATAGATTTGCCTACGGTAAATATAAATACAAAAGTCAGTTTAATGAAACTGTAGATGTTCATTTTAGATTAAAGGGGTTTAACACAAACATTGCATAAACTCGTTAAGGGTTACAGCCTTTTGTTACATATTATCCCCATTTTTGGCCTCTTAGTTTTAAATTTTATTAATAGCATGCTATAACCCATTTGTATCACATTGCACATAAAGCATGCAATAAAAGAATTCAAATCTAAATCCATTAGCCTACTTCATCATAAAATTTATAATCTGAAAAATCTAAAGATTATAATTTATAATGACTTGTGAAAGATAGTTATATAGTAAAATATAGTGAGAAAGGCTGCTGTTCAAGCTGAGCTTTTAATTTCATAATGTCACTTAACATTTTACATTGCATAGCTTGTGTGCTTGTACTTGAAATATCCTCTAATTATTTGACTAATATTTGACAGAAATACAGTAAATTACAGACAGCATGCAGTTTTCTGGCTGTTCTAGAGGACGTCTCTAGGCTTCGAGTAGTAATAAAAGACGATAACAGCACTGGGATGTTTAACTATATGTATCACTCTGTGTCACAGGTGTTCTAATAACCATTACTTATACTAACTCTCAGTCGCCAGCATGGATGAAAGAAGGTCAGTGTGGTCTGAGGAGAAAGCAACTACCTGGCAAAACCTACATTTCAAATCAGTCATGGAAGCAGTTTGGGACAGCACTTTGGCTCCTTAATAATTGGTTCTAACTCATTCCTAATTGCCCCCATTTTGTTGTATTTACACATAAGTTGAGTTACAAAGATAACGAGCTTCTAACACAATGCTGATTCCCAAACCACTTCCTGACCCATAATTAAGGGCAATACAGAACTTAAGAATTGAACACGTACATAGCGCACTAGCTTTCTATTTAACCATTTTGAATTCAACCCCAGAGAGCAAAAGTTAACCTAGCTGATATTCTAAAGTGTAATAAGTAGAACTATAAAGAGAAACTTATGAGATTTACAGGAATATCCATAACCTTTATTGTTTATTCTCCTCAACTCTTGGTTAAGTAATACCAGTAAGAACTTAAAACTACTTTTGTTCCTGTTAAATATATTAACTGTTGGTCACTAGTTCCACCTGCAGTCATGGAAGGATATGTGATGGCAGAGCAAAATACCTGGTTATATAAACAAACAAATCATAATCTCTTGATAATAAATGGTGTTTGCAGAACAGTTGTATAAAAGCAATATCACACTCAAGCGTGTCCTGTTTTGCTAGATATCAGCATGGCCATGATGCAGTCGTCTCATGTTATATTGCTTAAATATCTATACATTTTGTAAAATGCAACTGTAACTTGTTTTATTTTTTTTAAATCCACTGCAATAATTTAATATGATTTCTGTCACAAATCAAAAGCAAAATAATAAATATATGGTGCAGTAAATAATACACTATAGGTGTATTGAGACGCCCTCACGTCTATTATATAATGATGCAGAAATATTACATTTGCAAATGGAAAAAACGATGCAGCAATATTAGACCTGAACTTACAGTCAGTTCAACAGTCAGATTATTATACTATCATTGGGGTACATGTAAATACTGTGATCGAAGACTTGCTTTATCGGGAGTGTCTTCAAAACTTGGCTTTATAGCAATGATAGATCGCAGCATTTAAAAATATATATTCAATTAAAAAGACCTGGAGTTGCATCAGCTTTTGTCCAGCTTCGAGACATAGCCTGAAATCACACATATACAAAGATGAAATGTTCGACTAACAAAAGTTACAAGTATCACTGGCCACAATGGAACAGAATCAAAATCAATAATCAAAAAATGTAAGTGATCCTACCAATGACAGGCCCATGCCATGGTTTATATGAGCAAACAAGAGCATGGCAATCTCATTGTGGCCAGCATCCAGGGCTATGGATATTGCAGTGCTGTCATCCTAACAAACACACAGGTACATACATCAAAGACTGTAACAACAATGTGTACTAATATAGTTCATGTTCCCTGATAGCATATTAAACCTCTTACATTGTCGCTAAGAGTGGCATCACAGCTCGGCTGAGCCAGCAATAGACGGACAATATCAATGTGCCCGTGCTCACTGGCACACATGAGTGCCGTAGACCCCTCATCATCCTGAATATTGACCTTTGACCCTGAAGCTAAGAGAACTTTCACCATGTCGGCACGTCCATGACTGACTGCCAGCATGAGAGCCGTCTGACCAGCCTGCAATATTAGAAGAATAGTATACATACACACACACATACTGTACAGAGGGCACATTTACACTGCAAAGAGACAGACACAACACCTGAATGGCCTTGGCATTGACGTCTCCCTTCCTGAACAGCGTCTCTACTACGCTCATGTCCTCCTTGGTTTCCACAGCAGCCAAAGCAGCCAACATGATGGGAGTGTATCCAGCCTTATTCTGCTGATTTACATTACATACACCTGCACATCCAGACACACACACACACATACACACACACAGCTTGCACCAATAATGATCAAAACACTTGCTAATTCAAAAAACAATGAGCATTTGGATTAAAAATGCTAGTATGGGATAGTGGTGGGAAGTTTGGATCATTTTAGTTCCTTGTTCAACAAAATGAATGAATCTTTTTTTGAGTGATTTAGTTCATTTCATTTAAATAAAATGAAATGTTACATTTTCAATAAACAGACCCCCAGCACGTCTACATACATAACTTTTGGCTATAGTTCCAGTAATGAATATATTAAAATGCAGCTAAGGACATATTACGATAAACAGAATGAGCAGCTCACCTTTCATATCTCCTAGTCCGAGGCATTTGTTCTTTTGAGCGTCTATGAGAGTCACGTGACAAAAGAACGAACGACTCGGACCAGAAGATATGAAAGGTGAGCTGCTCATTCTGTGTATCGCAATATGTCCTTAGCTGCATTTTAATATTTTCATTACTGAAACTATATCCAAAACTTGCACTGCATAGCGTCTATGAGAGTCACGTGACAAAAGAACGAACGATTCGGACCAAAAGACTCAAAAGGTAACTACTCATTTCTGTTTCCTGTACATAACCTATGGAGGTTTTGCGATGTTTTGAGTCACGCGCGTCCAGTAGAAAATGTACGAATCACTCTCTGAGACTACTCACTCTTCTGAGTCTCTAAGACTTGTTCAAAAAGAACAAATCGTTCATGAACGACCCATCACTACTATGGAATGTGATCATTATTTGTGAACCCCAAGTCCATGTTATGGTATTTTGCAAATTTTTATAACTTGTCTGCACACAATTGAATTGAAATCTTGAAATAAACTGTGTAGAAATGTGGTACTAGAAATGTGTACCTGCATCCAGCAGTTTCTGCACCACTCTGAAGTTAGAATGGGACACACTGTAGTGCAGAGCTGTGTTGCCATTCCCGTCAGCCATGTTAGCCACATGAGTCAGAACAGCAGGTGAAATATGACGACACATGCTCAGAAAACTTTCGACTGTCTCTGGATATGCTTTCTTCTGACTGGACACACAGAACCACTCTTGCTGGATCACATTCAGGCAGGAACGCTGAGGTGAAGAGACATTAAATTAGATTTTCCAATTATATGGATTGTGTTTAGTGCTGGACACCTTTATTTAAACTTCATTAATCTGTGTGTGTATTGCCTGTCATCCCTGTAAATATTCTGTAATGATGAATAATTAATTAAATGAAATTGAATTGCCATACAACAGTCAATAATTAGAATGTAGTAGAGGGAGGACTATAATACATGGCATATGTTGTCTTATTACTTTTGGCCATCATTTCCTGTGTGTGTACAGAATATACATACAGTGGAACCTCGGATTGCGAGTAACGCGGTTTGCGAGTGTTTCGCAAGACGAGCAAAGATTTTTAATAAATTTTGACTTGGAAAATGAACAAGTCTTGGTTTACGAGTACCGAGTATCATGTATCACGCATGCGCTT
>JAOVVB010000031.1:8920572-8945589 GCA_028570985.1 Heterobranchus longifilis | reverse complement strand
ACGGATGTCTTCACCAAGTACACATTGGCAGTCCCTACACGGGATCAGAGAGCCGAAACTGTGGCTCAAGTACTTGTAGTGGAATGGTTCTATAAATTTGGGGTCCCAGGTCGCATACATTCCGACCAGGGCCGTAATTTTGAGTCCTTGCTAGTTCAGCAGGTTTGTAGTTTGTACAATGTGGAAAAGTCACGTACTACACCCTATCACCCCTCGGGAAATGGTCATTGTGAAAGGTTTAATAGGACTCTGCATAATCTATTGCGCACCTTGCCTCCTTCAAGCAAACGGGATTGGGCTTTATGTCTTCCACAGGTTTTGTTTAGCTACAATACGACCCCACACCAATCAACAGGTGAGTCACCTTATTATTTAATGTTCGGACAGGAGCCCCGGTTGCCAGTTGACTTTCTGTTGGGTAGAGTGGGGGGAACTGTAGCAGGCAATGTGCATGAGTGGGTTATAGAGCATCAGACTCGATTGCAGGTTGCTTTTGCAGGGGCACGGGAGCACCTGCGGCTTGCCGCTGAGCGGCGTAAAGCACAGTATGACTGTCATGTGCAAGATGCACCCCTGGTGGTGGGACAACTGGTCTATCTCTGTGATTTTGGCGTGAGAGGCTGGGCAAAGATTCAGGATTTATGGAGCCCTGTTGTGTATCAAGTGGTGAAAGCCCCTCAGGGGGGAGGTTCAGTTTATTCCATTGCCCCTGTTGATGATTTGACTAAGGTAAGGCGGGTGCATCGTTCCATGTTAAAGGTCCGAATTCAGAAGGATTTCTCTGCCCCGGTAATTACTCGTAGTCCAGAAGTGGAACCTGTGCCACCGTTGGTTGAGCAGACTTCTGAACTGTCCGAGCCAGGGGATTTATGGGTTGTAGTTTCAGAGACACCTTTGGCTGGTGAAGTTGGGGTGCCTGTTGACTTGGGGCATGTAGGGTCCCCATTTAGCAATGTTGACAGCGAGTTGAGGCGAAAACCGGAGGGTTTGTCAGAGGTAGATGTAGTACCACGGCGATCTGCGAGGGCTACAGCTGGCCGACACCGTAACCTTTACCATCTCCCACGGTCTGCCCGGGGAGTGGATAATGAACTGGCCCTATTGGAGGGGACATCGGGCACCACTTCCGCACTGTTTAGGCCCTGAGTTTGAGTGATTTAGGAATGTTTTTTTTTTTCTCATCGTCGGGGCGACGATGCAAAAGCATGGGGTAGATTGTGGCAGGTTGAGGTTCCACCTACTTGCACTTAATTGGCTACTTAGTTGTTGGTCGTCCAATGGGGGGGCAGGGGGAAGATATACATATAGGTTTAGTGGCAGGGTAGCCTTGGTTATAGGTCCCGCCCCTGCCTTCGTGTCATCCCTTCATCATTCAGGTAGGTGGAGTGAAGCTGGTTGGGTTGCTTGTGGTAGACTGTAGCTCATGGTAGGGTGTTTTTTCCCTTAGTGTGACACATTCAATGAAGTGCCATTGCTGGCAGTGGCCCGAGGTTATCCCTCTACAGGTAAGAGTTCATTGTAAGTACCATAGTTCTCATATTTGCTCAAATGTTTAGCTGTGGTTGGCTGTTTATTCAGGTTCAGAGGCCTCTTGGTAGTGCAATTGTTTCCCAGATAGTGTGAGTTCTGTTCTCCGGCAAGTTGTTGGCTTGCTTGATTGGGTTCTAAGAGATTCTACTCGCATGGTATGTATTTTATTTTGATTGGTAAGCGTGGCGTGTAGGCTGAGCGGCCTAGATTGTAATTTGCTCATAGACCGGTCAGCCACATTCTATGTGTAACTATTTTCTGTGCAGTGGGAGTTGCTTTGCCTGGGAGCTAACTGCTGTTAGCTGGGACCTAGCTGCTTTGCCTGGGAGCTAACTGCTGCTTTGCCTGGGAGCTAGCTGCTGTGGTTAGCTGGGAGCTGGCTGCTGTGGTTAGCTGGGAGCTGGCTGCTGTGGTTAGCTGGTAGCTGGCTGCTGTGGTTAGCTGGTAGCTGGCTGCTGTGGTTAGCTGGGACCTGGCTGCTGTGGTTAGCTGGGACCTGGCTGCTGTGGTTAGCTGGGAGCTGGCTGCTTCGCTCGGAAGCTAACTGCTACTATTAAAAGGGAGATAACCGCTTTGGTTTTACAAACATTCTTTTTGCTTTTCTCCTTTAAAACATATTTTAGTTGTGCATTTTGTGTGTACCTGTTGTGATTTTGATTTCTTTTCTTTGTTTTGTTGTTTATTGTTTTACAACATTGGGTTTTGTAAATTGTTTTTTTTTTCTTTCTCCTGCCGCCTCACTGAGAACGAACCTGTGATGTTTCTAAGAACAAATATTCTCTAATATTCCCTAGTGAAATTCCAGGGTGGCGTAATCGTTAGGTAGCACTTCTTTAAACCCTCTGTGTCCCACCACATATGCAAGGTGCCAGCATTTATTTCCATCCAGAAGACCTTGTATTGATTAAGGGAGACTCCGACCACTTCTTCTTTAGGATATCTCAAAGTTTCTCAATGGCGTCTGGACCAATTTATATGTGAGAAAATGATGTCTTACACTCCCTGAACCACTCTTTCACAATTTGATACCAATGAATCCTGGCACCATCATCTTGGAATATGCCCATATCATCTAGGAAGTAATTATCCATTTATGGAAAAACCTTATTTTTAAGCATTTTGGAGCCATGGTGGATGCATAACTGCATCCACTTTTCACCCTGCCTTGCCTACAGTATCACTCTGGAAGAAGGTCACTCTGGACTTTTTCCCAAGGCTCTACAGTCAATTCTTTATGCCGCCTATCATTTTGATGAATAGTTTTTTTTAAAGGCTACAAAGTATTCTCCCCCCGATCCCTTGAGTTCTCTTCACAGTGTGTGTGTGTGTGTGTGTGTGTGTGTGGAATTGCCATTTTGTTCATTATTAAACACAGCTGAGAGTTCTACTGTTGTTTTTGTATGATGTGATTTCACAAATCGTTTAAGTGATATCCAATTATAATCACCCAAATTTTTTCCCAACCAGATTTTTGATGATGGTTCACCATTATCTTTCCAGGTTTTAATAATGCTTTGGACAGTTGTTAACCCAAAACCTGTCAGTTTTTATACAGTCTACTTAGTTGTTTCCTTGTTTTGTTGTTGCTTGATGCATGCCAATAATTTGACCCTTCTGAGTAAAATCTTTGTCAAGCCCACAGACTATTTCTTTTGACACAATTGTTTAAAATATGAGAAGCTACTCACTGCATCAGTTAGGGTTAATTAACTTGCTGCCAGCTGAAACATATTAATCACTGTAGTAATTTTCCAATGGAAGGGTCTTACCTATTTGCTTAGTGAAATCCATATGGTGACCTTTTTTTTTGGCTGGGCAGAGTATTTTATATCTGCTGTTAAATTGTACAGATAATGGTTCATGAAATATTTCATTGGTTATTTTAGTAAATTTTAGTGTACCTTTAACTTATATGGGAATACTCTTAGATACTCTTAAAAAGATTCATATTTATTAAATAAACTTTCAAGTTTAAATGAAAACAATAAAATGTTTAGATCTAAACCTTTCCAAAATTTTAATGAACTGACTGAGTTACCAAAGCTATATTCACAAGTAACACCTGTTTAAGACCTTTTTAAAATAATGAGCTTTAGACTTGCACGTTCCTTCTCTTCTTTTTACCAGGCACACAGCAGCCAGTCTCAGAATAGATAGTATTTATGTTATGTGTGTGTGCCACAGACCACTGAAATATGGGGCATGAAGGTTTTCCAAACCACAATGCTATCCAAATTATTTTAAGTGTAGGGCTCATCCAGCCAAAAGGCAAACCAGAGAGAGCTATTTCTATCTGCTGTCTACATTCCACTCTTTAGAAAAAGAAGCAGAGTCTTTCTCTTTAAATAACAAATATTCGAATTTCATACATGAAGTAGATGGATGCAAAAGCACACTTACCACTGACGTGTCCAAATGAATTCTTTGATATAAGCTGCATGCTCTCATTGGCTTTTGAAGAAGGACCATGCCTAGGAACTAAAAGAAATGTTAGAAAATAATTGTAGTTGTTTAGGTGTCTGCAGGTGCAATGTCCAACCATCAAAAAACTGCTTTACCTTCATGCTGTGTGTGCATTACATGCTGTGGTTGTAGAGCAACCTCATCCTTTGGTTTAAAATTGCTGCTAGTTAGCAGACACTGTTGCTCTTTTAGCAACCTCTGCATTCGTTCTATGTAGTGATCCAGTCCAGGCTCCATATGTGCATCTAAATTTGCCTGTAGTAAATGGACAGGCATCCACATGTGCCCGTCCACATCCCGTATCCTCCCATCACCCACCTCGACCCCGATGCTCCGGGTCTTGTTAGGATCCGGTAAGCGGGATGGACCACATGCCATGTTTCGTGTCCGAAGCCCAACCAAGAAATTGTCATTAATGTTAATCACTCCAACACCAATATCACGAGTTATCACTTTGGGGGTAAAAGGAGTGACTGTTTCTTCCTTGAGGTATACAGGAGTCCCCACTGCAATAGAGCGCATTTTCCCAGACACTTGTTGATCGATATCTTTACCATCACCGACTGCAAGTGTTTGAGTAATTATGTGGACAGTGTTGGTATGTCTTTCCTTTGTATGCATGTTGGTTGGGATGGTGCTTGATTCAGAGATGTAGACTGGTGAAGTGCTTGTGTAATGGGAAACTGTATGGACATCAGTGTTGGTGCACTGGGAAACAAGAGGCTTGACCATGTTAACATTTAAATCTATGGTGCAATCACCACAGCCTACTGTTCTACTAGATACATTCTTTTTCTCCAGAGTCTCCATCAACTCACTGGTTGTCATAATACCAGCATCACAAACACTCACAGATGTGCCAACACCTTGACTGCAAGTTTCCACATATTGTGTTCCTACACATTGATCCCTCTTTTGAACCTTTTTCTGTATCTCCCACAACTCAAATGGTGTGTCTGGGCCAGAGGCTACATCACTTGTCTCTGGCTGGCAGGTCACTCCTACACTGTTAAAAGTTAGCAATGCCTCTTCCCCAACAGCCACCTGTACAAGCTGGACATGATTTCCAATACCAACCGTCCTTGTCGGCATTCCTGTCTGAGTTGCAATGCTTTGCATCTCTGGTCGTGCATTGTAATTCCTGGCAGCATGGGTATGGCCCTCAGCTTCCTGTAGCTCACTCTTCAGTCTGCACAATTCTGCTTTTAGTAATGCCTCTTTATGCTCCATCTCCAGTGTTTGTACCTTGTCGCTCAAAACTTGAATAGTTTGTTGTTGTATTTCAAGCTCCAGCTCTGTGTCCGACACCACACCCAGCATAGCTTCGGTAACATCAACTTTTACTGACCGTGCATCAAGCTTGACTTCTGTAGCAACATCTCTACAGCTTCTTGAATGCATAAACTCCTCACCCATATTCTCATTATCAATCACAGTCAACTGCATTTTAGTATTTAGCTGCTTTAACTGTTTCAAATCAGACGTGTTATGTTTCCAACTGTCTACCATTTTGGAAGGTTCCTTGTGGCCATCATTTTCATTTTCCAGTTTGAAATACTTCATAGTACTTTCTGTGCTATATGCTTTTTTTCTGGTTAAACCTTGTAAATCTGGATATAACTTACAATGTAAATTTTGAGTCTCTAGATTTTTTACCAATGCACTAAGCTGATTCTTTTCTTCCTTCAAGACCGAAATTTTGACTTGCAGCACAGGTATGATCTTCACTTGTTCCTCCATCTCTTTTAGCCTTTCTAGAGCCAGTATCATTTGGTCCCTTACCAAATGAAGGTCTAGTGGACTAACAGTAGCCACTGGTGTGGTCCTGCCAGAGCTCTTGGGGCTGGTCAAAGAGCTGTTCCCTGATGAAGACTGATCAGAAACTGTTAGCTTAGAACCTTTATGGTTTTCCTGCGACTGTGTGTGGTTAAAAGCATGACAGCTGGTATAAGGTGACAGACTATCACTTGCGCCTACACCAGCAAAACTAGCTAGCCTGCGCCGTGGGTATATCTCTGGAATCACTGTCTGAGAAGAGCACTTGTCTTGCTCTAAACGCTTTTGTGTCTCTACCAAGGTCCTGTCCACCAAAGGATTCAGCTTAGCAGAAGTGGATTGCTGTGTCATTAGGGAAGGCTTACTATCTGAACTATTCTGACAAACACGCAGGATATCATGATGCTCAGAACCTTCAGAGGTGGATTTAGATGAGGAATGGGGGGGAGGAAGTGGAGGTTTTCTTCTGCTAATAGCAGAAGAGGTGGAACAGGAGGTGATAGCAGAATTCCTAGTTTCATTGTTGCTCACAGGTGACAATGTCCCAGAGGTGGCACAGTGGGAAGGGTTAGTCCCACACTGTGGTTCAGAGACTGGTTTGGCCCTGGGCCGTCTGTTAAAACTCAGCCGCTGAATGATGTCAATTTGTTTGATGGTGTCCAAGTATTTAAATTCTACTTCAAGGTGTATCAAAGCAAATTGAATAAATGTGGGAGGTTTTAGCTCCAGTCTAACCAGAATGATACCACCTGTGCAACAAGGGAAAAGAAAAGTGGTCATCAGATTACCATAGCTTTTACAAATGTACACTTGCCTAGTAATACTGTATAAGGCTAAATATTTTTAGACAAGTTCCATTTACAGCTTTCATCTCTACTGGTCACTCTCAGAAGTGCAAAGCACCCTTTTTCCAAAGTGAATTCTTCACCCACTCCATATTTTCTCTTTACAAATCACAGTGTCATTGTTATTGTCAATAAATGTTATAATTTACTTACTCTCTACTTTAGCGGGAACACCTGTTTATTTATGCAGTTTGGCAATAAACCAATCATGTGGCAGCACAATGTATAAAAATCGTGCAAATGCAGGTCAAGAGCATCGGCTAAAGTTCACATTAAACATTAGAATTGGAAAAACATCTCACAAACTACTGATCTCCTGGGAATTTCATCCACAATAGTCTCTAATGTTTCTAAAGTATGGTGGAAAAAAAAAAAAAAGTCCTGTTTGCAAAGGGTCTGCAGGCTGAAACATCTGGTTGATGATGTATGTCAGATGATCAGGTGGGTTTGAGCTGACTGGAAGTCTATAGGAACTGAAGTAACTCAATCAATCTTTACAATCATGTTGAGCAGAGAAGCATCTCAGGACACACAAAATGTCAAACACTGAGGCAGATGAGCTACAACCATCAGTTTTCACACCTGTCAGCCAAAAACAAGAGTTTGAGTCCATCATGGGCACAGACCCAAGCTGTACAGCAGATCATATACCTTAAATTGGGCAGTAAGTGTACACTGATTTTCCAGTCAATTAATTCTACAAATTCTTACATATACAGAGGAAATGGGACATTTTAAAATTAAAATATTAAAACAAGACTTAAAAATAGAGCCATTTCCAAAATTATGAGCACTGTTTGTGGGCAAACCTTGAACTGGTGTAAATAAACAGTCTCCATATTTAGTGCATCCAGAATGTTTTCACTCCCTTGTGTTTTTTTCCCCCCTCTATTACAAAATCAAATTTGAGTACCCAGATTGTTCTGCTTATTTTAGGTGGCTCTTTATAAAAATTAGATAAAAAAATGATTTATCAGCATATATAAAACTAAAAACTACAGAATTAATTTTAAAAAATCATCCCCACCCCATCCTGTCTGAATTAGGTCTAGTGTTTTTTCTTGAGCACTCACACTAAAATTTTTGAACAAGGTATAACTGTAAAATTTTAAATTCAGGAATGTCCAATTGCATGGTTGCAGAATAAAGGTCTCACATTTCTATAAGGCAGTTATATACAGTATAGCTGTTTATAGAAGGTTATAGCAAGGCTTTGAACATTGAATGAATAAATTATACATTAAATAACCACTTAATTTAGTATTAACACATTTAGTATACACTTTATTTAAAGTTATAAAAAATTATCAAAACACTTTTGCACAGATTAAATAAATATACACAACTGTAGTTTATTTTGTTTAAATAATAAAATATTTTTTTGCTTACCTGTCAGATAATGTGGTACAATTGTGCATTCCAGAGCTAAATCATTTCATAGACCAATAACAGTGCTTTAGGTGTCTACTTTTATCCTTCTGTTTTCTAGGTTCTTATACTCTCCTCCCTCAAACTGGACTTTTCTCCTCCTCTAACTTTAAATCACACTCCTTCTGTCTCTCGTACAGCAAATCTAAATAAATCTAAATAAACCAAAAAGGTTTTAAACTCTCCACAACCTAAAATTTCAACACAGTGAGGCAAAACTTAGTTCTTTAACTTCTGGCAGTGCGTTCGTCATGTGGGTGGAAAGTGATGCAATTTTTGTTGGACTCTACTTGCACTTTATATTTTAAATAAGAAAAGGATTTATCTGTCAAGATCAGAAAGGATGCACACCTGAGGAGGATTTGGCTAATTGGCATTTGTGTGTTGCTACTGTATGAGTGGGAAATAATAAAGAGGAGAGCAGAGAGAGAGATCAGAGACCAGCAACATGCATACACACAGAATATAAAAAGTCATCCCACAGCAAAACATTTATAGCCACATTCTCATCAGGTGTGTGTGTGTGTGTGTGTCCTTACCTGATTTTCACTTCCTTCACACAGCTGGAGTTGACCACGCCCCCACTACCACAAAGTCTTTTTGTGGCTGATTCTAGCAGCTGTTGAAGTCAAGAGTAAAATTTTGTTAACATTTTGGAGGCTTTTGATTGTGATGGTGTTGCACTTGTGCAGTTTTTTATTCGACTCCAGTAAGTAGTAATGCCTAGTAAGAGATGCATATTTGAAAATTGATAGAGTAGGAAAACTTTACTTGCAGCTATACCAATAACCACGGTGATGTGCAGAAATGAGTGTTCATATACTGGTGGTCAAACAACCAAAAGGACCAAGAAATAGGCCACTTTTAAACTCCTGCTCTTTCTGCTGTGCCTGTGGGCAGAACACTTAGCCAAAGGAACTTAGAAAAGTCCACATCATCCAGTCATTGATCAACATTGAGCAACATCATAATTTTCTTGACCTATGGAAACATCCATGGAATATATACACACCAAAAATCACTAGAGTGCTCAAGTCAAGTTGGTGGTCTACACAGCCAGTCCACTTGGTTCATCAAGTCACAATGTCCTAGAGTGGATTGTTATGTACAGCACTGACCCTGCTCAGAGCTAATGTCAGAGAAAGGCCACTATCCTACATTGAGAAGGTCCTTAGCTCCTACTTGTAATGAATGACGCCTGACATTTGGTTATTGGAATTTTGTTTTTGGTTTCTGCAATCAACACAACATATTTGGTTAAAAATATAAATACAGAAAAAAACTATCCATACAACACACTCAATATTTGACTGAATGCCCTTTAGCAAGTTTCACCTTAGCAGAAAAAGGCTTTTTTTTTTGTCCATGTGGTCAGCTGCAAACTTTAGTTGAGATTTTGAAGATTTTGAAGCAGGGGCTTTTACTTTGGATAGCACCCATTCAGTCCATGGCCATGTATAACTTTGTTTGATTGTAGAAATTGACACTGTTTTTCCAGCAGCCTTGTTGGTCCCTGGAACCATCCTCTTTCTCAGATCTGCGCTGAGCTCCTTGAACTTTTCCATTTTACTATGTGTTGGTCAATCCAATGAGTGCTGTCAAAGAAGCCCTTTTATGTTGGCACAGAAAAGCTACTAGGTGTAATCAATCATTAGAGAGCTTGGGCTTGACAAATTAGAAAACATTTAAGAACTTTTAGCATCACTGGAATGAATAATTTAATTGGATGTTTGTATGGTTTTTTTGTATGTATAATTTGTCCCAGTGTTGATATCAGAAACCACAAAATAAAAAAAATTTTGTGCTCCAAATTCTTCTGGGTTTTTTCCTATTAAAGATTAGGGCGGCAAAGATTAATTGTTATCGGCGACTAAAATTAATCAAATTAATCAGCAACAAATTTTATTGTTGATTCGTTCAAGACGCCATGGTGCTTGATTCTTTCATGTCATGCTGCTTGAACTGCGAACGCTCTGACATCATGTAGGTGTTACTGGAGTAAATTGAGTAATGGCGGGGTGGGAAACACCATCATGAGCAAAAATATCTTAAGTGGGGGAACATTTTACTCTTTACTCGAGCAAAACAGCCACTAGAACCAGAAGGAAAGACTTTTAAGTTCTGCATGTGCTTTTCTCTTGCTCTCTCACAGTCGTTAACAGTTAAGCCCCCCCCGAGTACCCCGGTTTGAGTGAGTGAGTATCTTGAATGCAAGTTACCAGAAGCACAAAACAAACTCAAGCTAAATTAAAAGCTGACAGCTAAATAAGAGCTACTAAGTAACTGTGCCATTTGCTATCTGATTAATCATTTCAATAATCGATGGATTACTTGATTATCGAAATCGTTAGTTTCAGCCCTATGTTGTACAGTAATTCTACCCTAGAAAAAGAACAGTGAAATCATTTAAAGCTCATATTGCCAAGATGTTTGTGTTCATGTATATATAGTGTAGAGTGTCTATAAACTTCTGACTGGAACTGTATGCAGTGCAAAGCCAAAGCAAACATAACCAAAAAAATTTTCAAGATCTTTTAACATAATTTAAAAGCATGACAATTGTATTAAATAAAATTTCTAACCTTATCCATTTGTTTAGGTTTTACTGGCCATTGTTTAGTCACAGAGGCCAGGCTCCTATGCATTCACATCATCTGTTAACTTTAAGTACAAAGTAAAGAATTTAATCAGATATAAAAAGACTTGAACATAGTAAAGAGTTCACCAGTGATAAACCAACTCCAGCTGGGGAATTTCTGATATATTCAGTCAATTGTTCTCAATCTTAGTCATGGAGGACCACTCCCTGCATATTTTAGTTTGTCCCTGCTCTACCGCAGCCTTTTTATATAAGACAAGGCTGATAATTTGTTGATTAGTTAAATCAGGTTTGCTGGAAAATGAGAGAACAATAAAATGTGCAGGGCAGCGGTTTTCCATGACTGGAGCTGAGAAACACTGCATTAAATCATACCTGCTTCCCTGCTGCCTCCTACTGGTAAATCTGGTGACATCATTAAACTGGGATTTCTAGGTTTAAAGTAATCAACCATATTCTGCCACCCAGCGCTCTCTGTCCTCCTCAGGACAACAAAAGATCACAGACACCCACAATCGGATGGTTTTGGTATGACAGAGAGGGGGGAAAAGAGCATGCCCCTCATACCCAGAGAGCATGGCCATATTTGCTCCCTTCTCGAAGCACATGAATATGTGTATATGCATGATTATTTTTCAGTTTGCCACAAATTGATATTGATATATAAAATGATTAACATGCACTGATGCTGATGCTTTAAGTATATTGTGATTCTGTACAGTTTTATTTGAACAAAATCACAATAATTTAAAATTATTTTGCCGAAGGATAAATGAACTATTGGTTCATGCAGAACACTTAGGCTTGTGTATATTGTATAGACTCGACTCTGCAATTCAGACCACAGTCAATCCTGTATGAATTGTGATCCATCTGCTAATCCATGAACAGCCAAGCCTTAAGTTTCTTGTCAGATCTGGTCTAAAATATTCAGCTTGAATGGAACTGCATATTTAGCTGCAACGACAGGACTTTCAGGAGAACAAAAATAAATAGCATTTTATGAATGATTTTTTTAAGTGTGCATTTATTTTTAAATATTCTAGGCTATGCACAAGCACTATTCTTTCATAAAAGCAGTTTAATTGTATTTTGTACAATCAATTTTGCCCATTCTGCATGACAACTGACTGCACAGAATCAACATTAGCTCACTGAGCATGGAACTGCATTGTAACGAGCAAAAACAGGGGGTATGGGTGAACTCCAGTTGTGACAGGCAATTTACAGCTGCTTTACAAAGCTTAAGGAAATGACTGTTTATACATGCAAGAAATGTTTCTCCTGCTGAGTATAGCAGGAACTCAACATGTTAGTGTTTATCTGATGAAGAAGGCATCTCTCCCTCTCTCTCTCTCTCATATACACACACACACACACACACACACACACTGAGAGCAGTGTCCTACTGTCACTGCAGAAGCAATGAAACCAGAGACCCTCTTTGTTAACACCATTGTGTCAGCTAAACGGCTAAGCATAGAAAAAGACAGAAACATAAGTCCCTATCAAGTCTTGATAAGTGCATTTTTATCATCAATCTGATTACTTGAAAACCCCGAACATGTATACTAAGTATTCCTTATAGTTATGGGCCAATGCATGTGACTTCCCGCTTGTACTATTGCTGAAAAGTCACATTGCATAGATTGGCAGATGCCCCTTTCCTTGCTGAAGAGACCAGCTGTGTCCATAAGAAAACATCTTGTTAGTGAGACTAAGCAAAAAACAAGGCTTAAATTTGCTACAGACGTATAAAGATTGGACTTTGGAGGAATAGAGAAAAAGTTATGTGGTCTGATGAGTTCAGATTCACCCTATTCCAAAACATTGGGTACATCAGGGAAAAAAGGAAGTGCATGAAGCACAATGACCACATCATGCATAGGAGCCACCGTACAAGCCTCTGGAAGCGGTGTTATGATCTGGGGTCGTTTCAGTTGGTCAGGTCTAGGCTCAGCAATGTTATGTGGCAATAAAATGAGGTCAGCTGATGACCTGGTTGAACTAAATCAGGGGGGCAACATGGAAACTGAATATGAAATGTATAAACCTTCTAATTTCATGGTCGTTCCTGATTTAAATTTCTTTCTATATTGTAAAACAATGCTGAAGGCATCCAAAATATACAATAATGCTTTAGACAGTTGATATTGAGATGTGTCAACTATGATCTGTAAAGCCTTCATAACGGCTCTAATCTGAGGTGTTGTTAATTGGTGATCTCTGAAGCTGGTAGCCTTGAATGAACTTCTCTGCAGCAGAGGTACGTCTTGGTCCTGCGTTCCCGGAAGTCAGTTTCATCATGGTGCTTGATGGGTTTTGTAAATGAACTTAATAATACTGTTCTTGAGAGAACTATTCCAGAACAGCTGATCTTTGTCTTAAAATAACTGATTGTTCTTGTTACCTAATTTTATGCATTATTTCACATTCACATATTCATCAGCTATACCACTTTATCCTGTATACAGGGTTATGGGGGCCTGAAGCCTATCCCAGTAGTGCTTGAGGTGGGGTAAACCCTGGACCGAGTGGCAATCCATCGCAGGGCACACACATGTACATTCATGCACTATGTACAATTTTGAGAATGCCAATTAGCCTAATCTGCATGTCTTTGGACTTTGGGAAGAGCCCCATTATGCACGGGGAGAAGATGCAAATTCCATGAACACAGACCCACGACCCAGACTATGGAGGTGCAAGGCAACAGTTCTAACCAATAAGATGTTTTTTCATAGCTTTGAATTCTCCAGTATTGTTCTAAAATCTAGAATGCAGAAAATAAGTCACTAAACAAAAAACATTGAATTAGAAGACGTGTTCAAACTTTTGACTGTTGTTGTACATCAACATCACATGAACAATTGTGATGTATATACTCAACATTTATCATTTTCCTGTAAAATAATAAAATAGCTACATTTTTATTTATTCACTAAACACTGGCACTAAACTCAAACTTTGGCACCTATAATACAATATATTGGTAGTGTTAATAAAAAGAACAAAAACTGTTGATGCCATTCATGATTTATTAGGCAATTAAATGGAAAATGTCCTTTAAACACAGTCAGGAACTGGACACTGGCCAACCTCACTTTTCACAATCTTAAATTTAACAAAGTGTCTTTGAACACAAAGCCATCAGATGTTCCCCACCTGAGTACTGTAGTAGGTAATGAACAGAGCATGTGGAAAAGTTTGCTACATCAGAATTCAAAACCCAGACCCCAATCTTACAGTATGATTCTCCCTTTTCAAAAACAAGGATGCATTTCTTATGTTACAAATAAAATCTGAAAGGCTTGTTTTGATTTTTCATGACTAAATGTCAGTGTGATTTTAAAAAAAAATTAACAAATAAAAATTTTACGCTAAAAGGATTATAATAAAAAATCAAATGAAAACTGAGCTGACATACCTTTAAGATCACGCATCAAGTTTTGGGACAATTAATCTAATAATAGTGATATTATAGTGCAATCTCAGCACAGATATTCGATGTGCCACCAATGTGGTTTTCTGTTACTACAGAGTAACCATGAGCTGCTTCTACGTTGTTGCTGAAATACAGATCCACTGGGACAGATATGTGCCTATTACAGTCCAAAAATGTTTATCAAAATTATGGTTAAAAGCCAAGATGGATTGTTTAGGTGGAGAACTGACTGTAACAAACATTTAATTAGGAACAGCAAAAAATATTTTGTGGCTAATTTTAATGAAGTTAAGTACAAATACTTTAAATGAGTAACCTTTATGGGTTGAATATCATTTTAGAGTGTTTTAGACTTTACAGCTATTCCTAAGCCTGAGAAATAAAGGTGGTCCAAACAGCATTGTACTGCTTTACAAATAAAGAATGACAAAAGTATAAATCAGGAAAGTCTGAAATGAAGTATAATGGTAAAAAAAAAAATTTTTTTAAAACCACTTTTATGGCATTATATTTAAGGATACTATTTTGACAAGTATATAATCTATGTGAATTACTTGATCTTGGAGAATAAAGATTAATAATCAGACAAAAAAGCAAAACAAAATCAAGAGTCACAATTTTTTTTTTATCTACAGGCCCAAACTCTGTACATTTTTATATTTTTTTTATTCGCTTATCATTAGGGCACTTCAGCAAGAACAGACACACGGAATGTGCTTTCTCCAATTTTAAAACACCAAAATCATTGTTTGCACCGAAACTTTTACAAATAAATACAGACCGTAGCTGCTTAAGCTACTCATTCATGGTTAACTCAGTGATGCTGTAAATATTGCATTAAAAAACATTTTTCAAATGATACTTTTATTCTGGCATCGTATAAGCACTATAGTCAGCATAAACCTCCCTCCAGCAACTGACTTCTGGGATGCAAGTATACCAGTCAAGAATTTCTAGATTTTCTCTGAGTTTCTTGATGGAAAATAGTACATGAATATAAATGTAACTTCTGTCCCAATACTTTTAACAAAGCAACTTAAGCCAGTCAACACAAGTGATTGTTTCGGATTTCCAGCCTAATACAGATTTTAGTCTTTAGGTGTCCTTTGCTGAAAAAATACAAGATGAATTCAGTCAATTTTGCATGTAATTTTTTAAGCTGTTTTATATATTTGTAAAACATCTACAACTAAAGTTTTAAAAATGGATGAAGCAGTGTATGGAAAAAAACAATCAATAACCACCTATTACAAACAATCTTTCAGTCCATTATCATTTCAATATAAAATACCATCCCTTAAAGCACTGATAAATATTTATATATCCAAATGCCTTTTTTTATTCTTTATATACTTAGATATGTGTAAAATGTGAGCAACGCAAAGAAAGAAAGGGGGGAAAAAAAACTTTGTCTAAAGTGTTTAAAAAAAAAAAAAAAAAAAGTGTACACAAAAAGGAAAATGTATTTTTTTCCCCCGTCTATGAAAATGGTAAGAATGGAGGAAGGGTCATTGCACTTCCTCGGAATGAACAAGTTGAAATTGGCCCACTTTTAACAAACCCCTCTACCTTATCCACTTGGCCCTTGTCATCACATGTTCATTCATTTCGATGGCCCCTTCCTGGAATTACTTGCTTCTTTTAAAACGTTGGCCAGCTGAAGAATGTGAAGAAAAACCTGTGCAAATTTGCATTCTTCCTCATTCACTCTCTCTCTTTCTTTGTGGTGCCATTATATACAGTACAGCTAGCTCAGTGTATAACAATTCAGCGTGCAGACATTTCAACACCTCAACCACGGGCCAACAAGCCCATCAAATAAACAATTGTAAAACCAGCTCTAAAAGAATATTCTATAGTTAGTATAAAGTGGCTAGACAATCTTTTTGGACTTCTTCCCTGTGGCATGAAACATACATTCCCTTTCTCAAGAGCCTCATCTCTAACATAATCTCTTTTCCCACCACTCAAGCAAACAGATCGTAGCAGTACACAAAACCAGTAGGTTTGGTTGTGTGTGTGGGACTCATGGAGCCGTGAGACATCTGCTTGCATGCTTATTGCTCTAAAGACACTCAGAAAGAGAAAGACTGAGAGGGAGAGAAAGAGAGAGAAGAAAGAAGTAGTCTGCTGGAGATGGAAAGACAAAGAGGTAGAGTCCAAGAAGCAAGAGAAGGGCAGAAAGACAAAGAGGAGAGTGAGAGAAAAGGCGTGAGAGCAATGGCAAGTTATCGTGCCAGCAGCTTGATGAGGTTAGCACACATTTCAAAGAACTCGATGGTGTGGCTGCCAGGCCGCGGGCATATCTCTCCTCCTGTCGAGTCGACCGAGGAGGTCAGAGAAGAAGCAAGGGAGCCCTCAGCCTGCTTAGCCCCACCTACTGGGGGTGTTGAGGGGGCTGAGCCTTCACCCCTTATCACGTCCTCCGAGCCATTCTTCTCACCCTTATCGTTCTTTAGGGTAGTCCGATAGTTACCAACCGAGCCAGAGCGATGCGGTGTGGCAGAACCCGACTTGGTCTCCAAAATATCATCTAAAGTAAAAACAAAATGTCAGACAACACAGTTGTCTTAGTTAACACAGACAAGACAGACTGTTGTTCTTTCTCTAAACAGCACTGGAATGATCATTTAAAATAATGATCATCTTTGTTAACTTTGTTTGCTTGAATTGTTTTAATGTGCTTTAAATGTGCCTTTTTAAAACTGACCTTTGGAACAGTGATGTTTTATTTTGCTTAGTGTCCCTGATAGTTATAATCATAGAACAGCAGGATAAAACAGAAATCAAGTCTAGAGTTGAAACTGTTTCTTATTCTTCTATCTGAGCTAATCTTCAATGCACTTTAATGTTAGTTAGCTGGAAAGGGACACTTTACTCAAGACTTACTTTCTCATGTAACAAATTAAAATAAGCAAATAAATAATTTGCTATTAATATGTCATGCCATCTTGGGATAAGGCACCATCTTGTGCTCCTGTTACCGGTTATTACAGACCCCAGTGCACTCTACTCAAATATCTTAAGAGTCTCACTTTAGGACTGAGTGCATGTATTTAAAAGTTATAAATCTTTATAAACTCAAACGTTTTTTTGTTTTAGCAGTGGTTTGATGCAAGATGTGCTCAAACACAAGCCAGCAAACTCCGAGAACAGAGTCACACTCATAACGATAAGTAGCGGCACTCCTCTACTCATCCTAATAACTTAATCACACAAAATACAAAACATTCTCACAACATGCTGCAAAAACACAATATTGTTCAAGATTTGTTAACATCGACTTCATTTTCTCTGTAGCTTCTTTTCCAATAACGCACGCATGTGCTCTGTTTAAAATGAATAGAAAAGGCTTTGTCACTGTATAAAACATGACATCGTTCCATCGTCTACATCAAATTTTTCTGCAAAGAAGATAAAGCTCCCTTGTGCTGACTTCAACACAGAATGCCCAGTTCAACAATAATTCTAAAATGACTTTGTTCTAGAATAGTTTGCATTACCATCTATGCTCCTGAAGTCCAGTAGATAGGTCCTGCTGTCCACTTGGTAAAGCTGCAGGCTCATCTTGGTTTGCAGGCTTGTAACCGGGTTCTTCCTCCTCACACGTAGATAGTATGGATTAACAACCTGATAAAAACACAAAATAATTCAGCTTCTCATTAATGCATTTTAAAAATACATATGACTAAATACTAATAACTTCTCCCATCATCTCTATCATCTTAAGTACGTGTGGCAACTCATTTGTAAAAAAATACACTTCCAGTTTACTTTAAATAGTTCTGTTGAACACAGGCATACAACAATACATACAAATGCATACAGGGCCAAGTTAAAGTTGTGTGTAAGAGTTTGGAGGGATAGAAGGCATTCTGACAATTTTGTTGCTCTGATTTTTAAAGAGTACCAACAATAAACGTTTTAAATACATAGCTTACAGAAGATCAGAAAAACACAGAGAAGTGATAAACATTCCATACAGTTGCACCCGAAATTATTCAACCCCATTGAAAAGAGGAAGCAAAGCAACACCGGAGCATCAACGAGTCACCGGCATGCTTCACTGTAGAGAGTGTGCACTGTTCTGCATATGGGTGATTCCATCTCAAATCAACCAGTGGGTGCCACCACATAATCACAGATTTTGCTGATTTTTTCACCAATTGTTGGTATTGGCATGAAAATAAAAAACCCCAATTTTTTTGTCCCAACTCTCGCTCGTAAAAAAAATGGCAGCAATCTTGATTTTTGGCCTCCAGACATGCCACGCCCCTTTTTGAAATCCTCTTTTCCTAGATAACTCACTTGCTATATGTCATATGGAGATAAAACTGGGTGTATTTATGTAATTTTTCATGTAGATTCAGTAATTACTTCCTCAAGATTTGTAGATAGAAAGAATAAAATTATCCTGATAGAAAAAGCTTATGTTTGGGTCAACTGTCAAATGAAAGGGAATGCATGATAATGCAAATAATGATGATAATTAATAATTTCAAGTGCAACTGTATACACCAATCAGCAATAAGATTAAAATCACTGAGAAGTGAAGTGAATAAATGATTATCTCATTTCAATGCAACCTATCAAGAGATGGGATACACAGAGCAGCAGGTAAACAGTAAATCCTCTTTCCTATCTGATCAGATGTTCTATTGCAACTCCACCCGGCAGCCCCGACTTCCACCTTACCTTCCACTCATAGTCAAGCTGCTTCATTGCCCGGCACACTTCGCTCATTATATCATTAGGCCTGCTCTGGCTTCGGATTCCTAAATGCCACTTAGCACGGCGGACACCCAGATGCTTGGACTTCTGGGGGTTGAGCTCATCCAGAGTATGTCGGGGGCGTGGTGGTTGAGTTTCAGCCACCAGGAATGGCACTCGCTCTGGGTGTGGCTTGGCAAAGTGATGAGCAGGCAAATCATCAAGGAATGAGTCGGGAGGACTTGTGGCCAGGTAGAAGTCTTTGGCTTCACTCATAATACGTCGGTTATCGATGATCAGATGATAGGCAACTGCAAGAGGGTCCTGGTTTTTCCGACTATAAAGGAAAAATAAAATCTAATTTTTAAAAATTGAAAGAGGGATGAACAAGGACAGTAAGAAACATTATATATATATATCTTACATAATATACACTCACTGGTCACTTTATTAGGAACCTATCTAATTATATCTAATTATTTCTGAAATTATTTAAATTGGCTAATCATGTGACAGCAGTGAAATTCATAGAATTATGGAGATACCAGCCAGAAGATTAAAATTTTATGTGAACATAAAAAAATAATCTCAGTGACTTTTGTTGATCTCAGTGATTGGTGGTGCCAGATGGGCTCTACTCATGATATCCTGGAATTTTAACACACAAAACCAAAGTTTACTCATAATAATACACTAAAATATATAAATAATATTAAAAAATAAATAAATATAATAATAAAGAATAACAAATCCAGCATACGGCAGTTTTGCAGACGGAAACATCTTGTGGATGAGAAGGGTCAATGGAGACCTGCCAAACTGCCTTGAGTTAACAGAATGGCTACTGTAACTCAGATAATCAGGCTGCACAATGCATCTTGGAATGCACAAGATACACCAAACCTTGAGGCAGGTGGATTACAACAGCAGAAGAAAGCTGAGGCAACAGTAAGGACAGCCTGAGCAAAACTAGAATATAGTGTGGTCTAATGACTCTTGATTTGTGAGATTGGTAGAACTGGTCACCAGTAGCATAAATCCATGGACTTAACTTGCCTTTGCTCAATAATCCAAGCTGGTGGAGGTGGTGTAATGGTGTGGGGAAACTGCTCATCTTGGCACACTTTGGGCCTGTTATTACCAATTAATCATCACTTAAGTGCCACGGCCTATTAATGTTGCCGACAATGGGCATCCATTTCAATTTCTAAGGGCTACTTCCTGCATGAAATACATCAGGTCAAAAAAATAAATAAATAAATACTGGTCTCAAATATGTTTTATGAACATGACAATGAGTTCAGTGTTCATCAGTTACTTTTGAAACCAAAATCGCAAAGGGATGTTTCTACAATCTTGTGGAATCCATACCTCAAAGAAATGAGATGGAGGCTATCCACAATTTGTATATTATTCCTAATAAAATGCTCTGTGAGTTTACATTTCTGATCTTATGGCAATTTCTCCAGTCCCTACGTTAACACAAACCTGTAAAGGCAGTTGAGCACCTCGTCCTCTGTGCACTCAAATTTCTCGCACACCTCCTTCAGTGCCTCCTCATCGATCATGGTGGTACTGTAAGAAGCGTCCTCTGGAAACAGATACTTAGGTAAATCCTGTTTAAACCACTCGTCCTCCCTAGGAAAAAGGAAAGGAAAGGACAGTCTAAAACACCATATGGATGATTTGTATTCATTTCAATGTCTACTTCAGGTGATCACGTAGTTAACCTATTTTGCAGCTGCACATAATGGCCACTTTAATAGGCATCTCAGTTACACACCTGCACTTTGCAAATATAATATAGCCCCATTAGCTGCCCAGCAGTTTCTCAAACCTTCCGTAATTTTCCCCATCAACTTCTATAGGATCATTACTGGCCAGATGATCCTTGCCCAAGTCAAGTCACATTTTTTTTTTAAATCCTCTTTATGACTGAGATATTCTTAATATTTTGAATTTCAAATTTAATTTAAGAACATTGTACATTATATTAAGATTGGTTTAGTGACCAATCAAATAGCTTAAACCAGTTAAACCATCACAGGTGGAAACTATGACACTAGGCAATAGATGTAGGCACATGCAAAGCAATGCTGTTAAGGAAAGATGCCTTAAAATTATGAACAACAACATCTCTATATAAAAGTAAATAAACAGTAATAAGCTCAATAAAGTATTTGATGCAGCATGAAAAACATAGAAACAATAATTATGCTTTTGTGTGAAAAAATGTACTTACATACAAAGACTATTCTGTAGCTTTTCATTACTTTGTTGGAAAGGTACAACAAAGTAATGAAATGTTTTTGTACTGACCCAATACTGCAGATTAAAAAAAAAGGATTTTTTTATATAGCGCTGTATAATTTAGGGGAATCCATTATGGCTTTATGAAGTATTTTTGACAAATATAGATGAGCCATGGCATCATGCCTAGATTCCTAAATGAAAGAAAGAGCAAGGACTCCTGTGGAAGAAAAATCTCTTTGATATGAACAAAGAAAATGTCTTTGTTTCGTCCATCTGTGAATATACATTTGTATATTTGGGTCTTTATATAAAGGAGATTTTACCGGATCTCTTTAATTGTAGCTCTCTTCATGGGATCCACCTGCAGCATGTGCTTGAGAAGGCTGATAACTGATGGGTTCAAGTACTGTGGGGTAAAGAAGATGCCATCACAGATCTTCTTGAAGAGCGTTGGCACGTGGTCATCATCGAAGGGCAGCGTCCCACACAGCAGTGCATACAGGATCACTCCACTGCTCCAGATATCCACTTCAGGACCTGCATACAGCCTGAGCACAAACACAGGCATACAAACACATCAGCATTTGTGTAACAGACCTAATTGTAGGATAAGAGGAGAAAGAAAAAAAAAAAAAGAAGAAAAAAAGGGTCAACTAGACCCATCAGGGGGGGAAAAAAAATAAAATAAATTTTATTACATTAAATGAAATGGACAATAAAGAACAAAGTTCTGACAAAAAAAAATATCTTAAAAGTAAAGAAAATAAAAGTACATAGCCTGCTGCAGTTATAAATGTAATCCCTAAATACAATGAAAAATTTCAAGACATAAAAATGTCTTGTCCGTAACAATGAAAAACAATAACATTAAATACTGTGACTAAAGTGCATCAATGTTCACACAAATATATCCCTTTACAATAAGATGATGTTGCTTGTATGGACAATTTATTATTTTTCTTTTTTTTTTTCTTCGATTTGGTCAATTTTCACTTTATGACAATGTGTGTTGCCTTGCACTGCTTTATAAGTTCAGATGTAGGTCACTGCTGCCAACATCTTTTAAAACTTTGACGTCCCTCAAAAAATGGCACATTCATGCTGTACATTTAGCAGCTAGTTCAACTGCTAACATCAATGCTATCGACATTGTGACCAGTGTAAGATGATTTGGTTAAACAAGCTTTTTGAAACTGACATTCCCATGACCATGAAGAAATTCATTTTCGAAAAAAAAAGTTTTGACTGTGATAAACCTCCTTCCATTTAAGTTTTCTTTACTTTAGGGGGAAAAAAAAAAAAATCAGGGGTTACTAGTGAAACAGGATACTTTACCTCCCAGAAATGACTTCAGGAGCTGCGTAATTAGGGGAACCACAGCTAGTTCGCAAGAACTCCCCATCCGACATCATATTTGACAATCCTACACAAATGACACATGCATTGAGAATTATCAGTTTTTTAATCAAATTTTTGGGTTCTATTGTTTACTGTTATAAACAATAGAAGCTAAATAGAAACCAATGTAAATACTCAAGTTGATTTTAATATCCATAAAAAAAACCTATAATGCTTTGCTGCTAACCGAAGTCGGCGATTTTAGCGTTCATATGAGCATCCAGGAGGACGTTTTCTGGTTTGAGGTCTCGGTGTACCACCATGTGTCTGTGGCAGTAGTCCACTGCTGAAATAATCTGCTGGAACAGACGTCGGCTCTCCTTCTCATCAAGCTGGTGAACAGAACAGGACATTCACAGCACGGAGTTATTCAAAGCCATCAAAAAATTATTACATAATCCAAACTGTTGTGAAACAGATTAACTGCTGCGAGAATGAGTCAATATTCCCATACTGCACAATGTACTGTAGGTATGGCCTGCATTTGCTGAACTGATCCAACCTGAATGGACTTTTCTAAATTAAATAGTGGGATTAGCAAAGTCACTATTTAGCAAAATCGGTTAGGGACGAAGCCTGTCAAAATTTGAAATATATTTTGTACAAAATAAATATTTCAAGAAAAAAATTCCACCATGAGTAACTTCCATATTTATGGTTATAATTCGCACTCCTTCCAAGATTAACTTCTTTAATTGACATGTGGCTCCATTTTAACTTCAGCTAATGTTTTCCTACATTATCCACCATACTGTTTGACTACCTCGTAGTGATGTAGTGGAATTTAGATCCTACATTAACTCCACCTAATAAAAAAAAAATACATCTCTCTAGCTCTCGTACGTAAACAGGTCAGGTTTCAGTGCTTCAAATGTAATCACAGTCCCAGCAGCAATACCACTGGCTCATCATTTCGTAGCTTACTAGCTAGCCAAGCCAAGCCCCTGCCATAACTCTGCACAATCACATTGTATAACTGCACTGCAGTCTAAAGTTTGTAGTCTCTCCTACATCTACTCTGGATGTCTTATTAATATGAATTTTAATGTTGTAAATTATCAAGTAAGAGACAACTCTTACTCCTTTGTTTTTGTAATAGTGAAATCTGTTCAACAGCTTTTATGTTTAAGTCACTTTTAAGATTTTAAAGAAAAAGCAACTTTTGTTTTACAAGAGACTTTTAAGTCTTGCACTTTATTATAGTCAAAAGTCCTATGTAGACAGGACACAGAACACCTGTGTGTTTTGTTCACTTAAGTGCATTAATTCTTTTGGTTGAAAAAAAGGGGAATCGTGTGAGAGAATCATGAGCTCAATTCCCATGAATAAATATTTTGTGAATAGATTTGTACAGCCCTAATACTAACCCCTGCATCCTTCGATCACCCGACAAGATTTGCTGTTTTAGAGTTGCTCTGACCCAGTGAGAAAGCCATTAGAATTTGATCCTTGCAAGAAGTCGCTCAGATCCTTACACTTGCTCATTTTTTCTGCTTCTATCACATCAACTTTGTGAACTGACTTTTCACTTGCTGTCTAATATATCCCACCCTGTGAAAAGTGGATTGACCACCTGGTTTTGAAGGTGTGGCTGATAAATGTACACATAATTATGTGATTTTTAAACGTGCAATACCCATTAATTGTGCAAGAATAAATGTGTATATCCATTAAGTCCTGTTGAAACACATTACATAATGCATGTTAGTTTAAAAAAAATAAATAAAACTACTGCTGTGAGAGTCATACCTTTCCATTTTTGCAAATGTAATCAAAGAGCTCTCCACCAGACACGTACTCCATAACCATAAATATGTCGGTCGGTGTGCATATCACCTGGTACCTGCAAGAACAAACAAAAAACTTTGTAAGCCTTAAAATACCACACAGGTAGAATTGCCAAAAATGTTGCAAAATCAGCTTAAATTTGGTATAATTCCCAATACATGTTAATGTGCAATAATACAAACTTATGAACTGCTAAGTTTCTACACAAAACAAAGACATGCAAAAATAGCAACTGAATGGGGGAAAAAATCATTAAAAACAACAACAAAAAAAATCCATGTAGAAACTTAGCAGTTCATAACTTATGAATGCATTTAGCAAGTCAGACAGCCAAGTGTGACTATATTATACACCATGACCTGAAATCTCTTAAGAATTCTGTAAGGAATTTGGATGCTTGTCTATCCACAAGCTCACATACGGTTATTCAATTATATAATTCTTGGCTAGTTAAAATTAATTGATAGAAAGTAAGGCTTAACAACACAACAAAAAGGAAGTGCCACCTTGTGGCGTTATTTGTTATTACCATGTAACCACACTACCATTACATAAACATCTGACTGCTATGATTTACAGGTCATTAAATGTTAAATATATATATAAATAAATACATCATATATATGGGTACTGTGTAAGTTTGGCCAAACCATTATGGTCACATTATGTTTTATTCAGTTTACAGTACTTCAGTTGAAGGTTCCTAAAAAATGTGTTAGGTTTGTTCCCCAATTTAAACCTAGTGATAATATACTTGCACAAAAAAGCCACAAAAGGTGTAC
>JAOVVB010000031.1:8885424-8901339 GCA_028570985.1 Heterobranchus longifilis | reverse complement strand
CGTGCATGGATGTTGATTATACCAGTAAGAGACGCGCACTAAGACCCAGCAGGGGAGACGATTACCCACAATTCCGCGGCGCAAGAGAGAGAAAAACTGTTGGCTCAGTTGTGATCACATGACGCTCGGTGTCAAAACAAGTAGCGCATGCGTGATACATGATACTCTGTGCTCGTAAACCAGCACTTGCTCGTTTTTCAAGTCAAAATTTATTAAAATTTGTTTTAATGTTACTCGCAATCCGAGGTTACACTGTACAGGAGATAAATATAGATTTTTCATGCACAGATTTTTGTAATGATGTTAATAGTAGCTTTCTTCATTCGTTGTGTTACATTTACGATTAAGACAATTATTTGCTCACAGCACAGTGGACTTTATTTATTTATTTATTTATTTATTTATTTTGGGCAGTTAGGAAGCTGGGGACAAAGCAGAGGGACAGCTTTGATACATTGCCCCTTAAGCAGACAAGGTTACAGGCATTGCTCAAGTGGCAACTTGGCAGTGCTGGGGCTTGAACCCTTGACCTTCTGATCAGTAACCCAGAGCCCTAACCATTTTAGCCAACACAATACTTGTTTGTTTATTTGAGGTAGTCTTTCTTATTGTACATTTTATCATCTTTCAATTTTTTTACTCCAATGCATATGTATAGATATAGGGACTCACTTAAGGAGAAAATATCTGTGATCATGAAGTAGTCACCCTCGGGCAGGATGGGTTGCAGCCCAACACGCCTCAGGCACTCAGCTAACCTGCGACGTTTGGCCTGGAGCTGTGTGGGAAGTTGTTTGAAAT
Organism: Heterobranchus longifilis; assembly: GCA_028570985.1. Classification (NCBI taxonomy): domain Eukaryota; kingdom Metazoa; phylum Chordata; class Actinopteri; order Siluriformes; family Clariidae; genus Heterobranchus; species Heterobranchus longifilis. Next base: position 8,900,538 of record JAOVVB010000031.1, on the reverse strand, counting down.
AGCTTTCCTCTCTGCCGAATATTTCATACTCCCTTTCAAAAGCAACAGCAACAGCCTCCTATACACAAATAGTGTGTAAAGTTGATTAAACCAGCAAAAACTAAAAAACTAAAAATTAAAAAACATAATACTGAGTGACTGATTTAACAGACTATATTCAACTTATTGGTATATACTTGCCACTTGTTAAATTGTATTGCTTTACACTGTGATTCTATGGGCGTTTAAGTCAAACCGGGATGAAATTTCTTGTAAATGAATGTCCCAAAAAAAATTATTAAAAACTATTGATATTTACAGAGGACTTCAAGCACAGTACGGTGATGAGACTCTTAGCTGCAGTAAAACATTTGAATGGTGCAAATGTTTTAAAGAAGTCTGTACATCTGTGAATGACGATCCTGACTATTACATGAACTCGAGCTGGGAGTTCCTCCCACATCCCCTATAGCGTACTGTCCTCGATCCAAGTCATTTCCACATGTTTGGCCATTGAAGGGGTTCCTGAGAGGCCAGAGTTTCATCACTGAAGCAGTACTGAGTAAACTTTTTAACTTTATAGAATCCAAGCACTAGTGAAACACTGGGATAAGTACATTAGCAGGGAATTATATAGACGAAGGTAGTGTTCACTCTCTTAACTGTGTTTTGTTATTCTGCACAATCTAAAGTCCCACTTTGATTTGAACACCCCTCATAAGCATAATCATATGAATGAATTAAGTTTATGACTTGCCATAGATTTCCTGTATGTTCTTTGTTTGCCATACGTTTATTATGAAAAAAACTTTTCGGAATGCCCCACATCTGAAGCAAATGTCAGAAATAGTGTCCAGGCCCTGTACACCTGTTATCACTTTGCTAGTGTGTGAACCTCAAAATCGCGCACCATTTAGAGCAACTCTCTGTGGAGTGAAATCCTCACCAATCCTTGTGATGTGCTTTTCACACCTAATCCAGTTTATCTTCTGTACTAATGCAACCACTCATAACCATCAACAATGTTGCAAAGATAGGCGTGATTTACGGGGGGATGGGGGGCTGTAAATACCCTCCAAATAATTAAAACCGGCCGATACAAACCCCCAAACCCCACCCCAAAATTATCATATAATGATGAAATAAAATTACTACTTGTAAGAAAACAGGATAAAGTGATTCAATGTAATTTGCAAGCAAAGAATAGCTTTAACCCTGAAGAGATCCACTGCTTAGCTTGGTTAGCAAGACAGACTAAACACTGTTTTGTCTAAACCACTGCACAATGTTTGCACAGTTATACTGTATATCACCATATATTCCTTATCCTTATTACCTACTGTATCTTCTGTACATTAATAACTCTTAGACTAACAAACAAACAAACCCCTATACATATGGACCCCTACCCTTATTTACCACATAGTTGTTTATTGTAAATAGGCCACTTATGCACTTCTGGTTGGATGCTAACCGCATTCATTGGCACTATACATACGATCTAATCTAAAGAGAGTTGCCCTGCTAAGCTAGCACACAGAACCTAACCTTACTTGCTGATATTAATCATAGAGAACACAAGCTGATCTTACTGTTCCCACCAGAAAGACAATTCCACTTCAGTCTCTCATCAAAGTTGTCCTTATGAATCCTTATCCATATTATTATAATTTTGAGGACCAACTTAAGCCATTAAACTTCAAATTTGCGGAACTCACCTTGCCTAATGGATTATTGGGATTGTTAATGATGATGGCCTTTGTACGAGAGGTAAATTTACTAGCCAGTTCTTCAGGACATAACACCCAATCAGCACTAGACAGAGCTGGACCAGTGACCTTTCACTGTAAGATATGTACAAGCACCCCAGTTCTTATGTGTTATAATTTGCGATTAATAAATTAATATATAGTGGAAAGAAAAAGTATGTGAACCTTTGAAATTTCATTATCAGTTTCCCCCTGCCATTAATGTCATGCATTTATAGCAGTCAAAGAAAGGCTCCACAATAATCACCTAGACCACAGATCAAGCATAAGAGGAGGGAAAGAAGAACATGATCATGGATAATGATGCTGAAATGGGTTACATTTATTGAAAAAATCAGCAGCATATAGAAAGCGTTTATGTCACAAATATTCAGGTCAAACTATAATAAACATCAAACACAAACTTACTTTATCGCCCTCATCAACCAGAGCCTGAAAGGCACAGAAAAAGGTCCCACAGGCTCCCACAAAAACCAGTATCTCCTGCATGGGGTCTATTTCACGGGCCAAAATCCTCCAAAAAAATTTGGCAAGGATCTTGACAAGAGCTGGATGTATATCCTATAAATAAGATTGCATTTTTACTTACTATAAAATATTTCTCCATTGATGACACAATTTCAACAGATAAACCTAATTAAGCCTGGGTTTTGTGTGCATCTGCAACATTAGAGTGCATTTGTAGGTGCCGATTTTTACACCTTTACTACCACTACTGTTACTAGATTATTTACTAGAGTACTTTATTAGATTGTTTATAGATTTTTTATTTTGTTATTACTTCACCAACCTTAAAAGCAAGATAGTAAAAGATGAACAAGGAAAAAATGATGTAAAAATAAAAATGCCTTACAAAACATCTTGTGTACTGGTGCATGGAGAATCCTCCATTTATGGTATTGCAGGGAGACTCCAAGAGGAAGCTGGAAGGAGAAAAGTCAGGGAATCCCTGACCCAGGTTCACTGCCTTATACAGTACTTAGCCACTAGCTGTGTAAATTCCACCCTAACAGATAAACACATATAATTACAACTGGTAAATATCTTAAACTACACCAGTGCCTTCATTATGGTTCACTGAGCTGATTATGTCTAAGGGTGAAATCTGAGGATTCAGTTTACTAAAGATTTAATTGCATAAAAAATAAATAAAGTGTGTTGTGAAAAATCTCTATGATTAATTAATCTCACAATAATAAAAATGTATTTAGCTAGGGAAAATATCTATATGACTGAAAATGTTTATATACATCGTCAGGGCAATAATTAAGAAGTATCAAACAACGAGAACTTGAGCCCAGCTATTCAGCCTGAATAAGACATATAAGTATTAAGCCACTATGTAAAGTGAGGAGGTTGGTTATTTACACAAAAATAGTTGGCCTTTAAATACAGTTAAACCTTGGATTGTGAGCATAATTCATTCCGGAAGCATGCTTGTATAGCAAAACACTTGTATATCAAAGCAAACTTTGGAAATAATGGAAACTCAGACGATTTGTTCCACAACCCAAAAATATTCATATAAAAAGAATTAAGCAATGTGGGTTGTAATGTGAAGGGAACCAAGAACAGTGGTGAAAACCATCATTCTAGGCTATTCTCAAATATACTTCCTGATAACTGACCTGTAGAAGGTTTTATATAGACATACAGGAGTTAAATCTGAGGATAATCCAAGTAACTGCATAATTATGTGCCGTACTAATTGGACATTAGTACAGTAGTAGAGTTGAACATAATTTAAAAGCACATAAAAGGTTTGTGAGCATGTTTGTGAGGATAAATAATTATCCTAAAAACAGGCTTCAGATTGGTAAAGCTAGACTCCGTGTGGGCGCATCTATAGCCGAAACCAAATGCGCACTTGGAGTATCTTGAGCAAACCTACGAAAATTACAGTAAATATTTACCACTTTATCTTTGTTGCTCTCTCAGGCCTTCGTGCATGCAGCTGCCAGGACATTTTTGCCTGGAAATAACAAAGACAACCGGAGGGTATAGCCTAAAAAAAATTACAGCTGTGTTAAAATCATATATTATGAACTTTTATTTTTAAAACGTTTTTACATTTTTTATTTAATGTATACAATATTTACAACCAACTACATCATTAGAATAGAATAAACTTGATGTTTAACATTCCCACTTTCAGTTCAATTTCCAAACTTTCCCACCTCCCATAAATCAAGGCACAAATGCATTTTCCATGTTTCCTAACAAAGTAGCAAGATGGTGAATTTTAACTTTAGTCAGTAAACTTGTCCAGTTAAATAGTTAATGTTCTTGCTAATTTAATGGTGAAACTTAACCGTGTTACTCAATAAGAGTGCTTGATATACAGCCTTGGGCCCTGCATGCAAATTCCATGCACACAGACCCCGAGGTGGGAATCTAACTTTCGACCCTAGAGGTGCGCGGCCACAGTGCCAACCACTATGCCACCATGCCACATTTATTGTTCCAACATCTACAGCCAAATTTAATAGACATATTATGACATATTTCTCGTTGCAGAAAGTTTGGAGTGGACTATATGAATATTATCCTGTCAAATCTTTTATTCCTTAGAGATTTAAAAAGGACATCGACACCAGCTGCTCTTTCTGTAACTCTGCTCCTGACACCACTGCGCATTTGTTGTGTTTATTTGCGCGTTTTTTTTTTTTTTTTTTGGACATGTGATTATACAGAATGTTTTTTATAGATCTTTTGGTTTTTATTCAAAGTTTGTTTTCTGATTTTTTTTTGTTCTTTCTTTTGACTACAAGAATGAAGAGGATAAATATTTCATGATAAATTTGATCTTTATAATTGCTGAGTTGTAAATGTAATAATAGTATGCTATTTTTTGTTGCAAAAATGACATTACTGTATAAGATACACCAATCAGCCATAAAATTAAGACCACAATATTGAGTAGGCCCCCCGTTTTGCCACCAAAACAGTGATGCACTGTGTGTCCATTAACCTTTTCATCAATATGATCTACAGTACAGTAGCTCTTCTATTGGATTGGACTACACAGGTCAGCCTTGTGGGTCACTCCCCATGTGCATCAGTGAGCCTTGGTCACCCATGACCTTGTCGCCAGATCCCCAGTTTTCCTTCCTTGATCAGAGCAACTTCAAAACTGCAGCTCTTGTGGGATGTTTCTGGGCAGCAGTGGTCAGAACCCACCAAAAGTAATGCAAAGAAGGAAAACTGAAGACCTGGTTACAGGGTCACGGTTGGCCAAGGCTCACTGATGCACAGGGGATCGTGTATTTTGATCCAATACTAATAGTAAAATTAAATAAAATAAAGTACTATTAAATCAATAAACTAAATTATGATTAATGCAGTATGAATGACAATTGATAATGAGACATAATTACTCACTTCACTACAAAGCTTTAGAATTGATGCACAAGATGAATTGAAGAATTGATCCTCCGCCAGCTGTTATTAAAAGCTGTTCATTTATTTCCAGAAGAGGGAAAGCATAATACAAAACCCATTCTAGAAATTTTTGATGTAAGACGATTTGCTTGTCAAATATCCAGAGTTTTGACTCTGAATAGTTATAATGTATATTAATAGTTTAAGGAAAGTTTGATTGGGTTGTTTTTTTGTGGAAGCAGGTAATGTTACAATAAGAAAAATACTAAAGAGTAATTGCACTGATTTCTTCCCAGTCCAGACTGAAATGCACACTAGATTTGATCTCCATTCAGGTTGATTTTTTTTTTTTATCCCATGCTGCTGACACATACAGTTGAGGGTATAATAATAAAGTTAATTATTTACTTTGGGTACTCCGGTTTCCTCCCACAGTTCAAAGACATGCAGGTTAGGCTAACTGCCATTCCCAAATTGCCCGTTGTGTGTTTGTGTATCCTGCGATGAATTGGCACTCCATCCAGGGTGTACCTCACCTCGTGCCCAAGGTCTCCTGGGATAGGCTCCAGGTCTCACGTGACTCTGTATACAGGATAACGTGGTATAGACGATAAAAGTATGAATGCAGCTGTCAACTGTGTAATAGTTATCAGTTTTATTGGGCTTTTGATAAGAAAATATACCACACTGTTAAGTTAAGCCTTAATTTATCACCTATACATTACTCCACAGAGAAATTCTTTCTTCACATATCCCAGTATAGCTGGGGTCAGTGCTCAGGTCAGCCATGATACTCCGCCCGTGGAGTATGTAGGGTTAAATGCCTTAACACTCTGAGCTACCGCTGTATGTCCATAACAGGTTAATTGTCTACCTTTACTTTTTTTGTGTGTGTGTGTAATACAGGCTGGCCCAAAAGGTATTTTTCAGGACATGAAATGTAATATTATTCAGTGTTTCTCCTCCCCCAACATGGTTTAGAAACTAATAATAGAAGTGCAAACTGAACCAAACACTCATTGACTACTATGAAACAAGGAAATTATCTATTCCTGTAATAATGTTAGTTCTGATGCATTAAGAAATGTATCTGCCTATGCAGCCTATACACAAATGCTGTGACATCAGTGGCCAAGTACTTGAGCATTTGCTCTGTCCACTTTTTTGGGCCTTCTGTAAATAATTTATTTTAATATTCTTGTCACTGCCTATCAATCAATCATGTACAACATACTTAAGTACAGTACTTTTCTGGCATCCTACTATGCCCCTTTATTACAAAGCAATTTTATGGATCTGCTATTATACTGGATATTTAATGAAGACACAGTCATCACAATACAGAGGATATCAACTACTATATACACAGTGAAGGTGGATCCACTACATACATTTTAAGTTTTCCACCTCTTGTAAAGAAAATCTTTTTTAGTAAAATAGATTCTACATATCAAATAAAGTGAAAAAATAAACATTGGTGAGGTATTGACTTCACTATTACGAATAAAAGAATTTGGCTTTATTAATGGGATATATTTACATTGAATCAAAGTTTGACAGTTATCATTTTTGTAAATTTCCCCTAAACCCATTTCCCCTAAATCATTACATTTCCACTCGCTACACAGCAGCCTTCTTCAGATCCTCAGGCAGCACCCTGCCCTTCTTCCTGACTCTCTGTTTACGCTTCTCCGTCTTGTTCTGCTTGGATTTCTGTATGTTTCTGCGTCTTTTATCTTGCCTCTGCTGCATCTTCTCAAGCACATTCTGACTCCTCTCAGACCATTTCTTTACCCTTTGTTTCTTCATTTTCTCCTTCCTCTTCAAGGAAGCACGCAGAAGGTCTTCGTTGTCTTTGATCTTTATGCCCTCGGCCTTGTACAGGACGTTAGTCCACCGCATTTTCTCTTCTTCCTTCTTGGCTTTCTTTTCATCCTTCTCTCTCAGCTCCTCAAGACGGGCATTCCTAGCCTGCACTCGGGTCAAAAGCTGTTTGTAGTTCCTGCCTGTAAGAGGAGTGAGAGTCCCTTTTGCCTTCCTTATCTTCTTCTCCTTTAACTTGGTTCCTTTGTCCACATACTCCTCCCCTACTTCTACCTTGTTGAAAACGATGGTGCTTGTGTCCTTTTTGGCTGGTACGATTGTTGTAGAACTGCCCTGAGGCGCGGGTGCCGGTTCTGCACTGCTTTCCACTTTGACCTCTAGGGAACCACTTTCCGCTAACTTCTTCATGCGGAATTCCTTCCTTTTCCTCTTCTTGCGCTCCCGCTCTTGTTTTCGTTTTGCTCGTCGTTTCTGAACTTCCTCTGAGGAGGGATCTTTTGGAGTCCCCTACACAATGACAACAAAAAAACAATTAAAGGCTTAAGACAACACCTATATAGTCCATCAATTGTTACAATTCATGTCCCCCCACAGGTAAACAGCAAGTACGCTTAGATCTAAGCATCTTGGATACCACTCCACAGGGCCACAGCAACCAATCCAGAAATAGAGAAACTGTTGATCCAAAGATCCCCTATGTATTGAGACTTTTGGGACATCCTGTACACTGATCAACCATAACATTAAAACCAAAACAGCTCTGACCCATCGAGGCATGGAGCCCACAAGACCTCTGATTGTGTGCTGTAGTATCTGGCAGCAATACGTCAGTACTTTGGGGTTGGGGGTTTTTAAACTTTTCTACTATAGTCAGCATTAACTTTTTTTGCCAATTTGCATCTATAGTAGCTAGACTGGCTTGGAACAGATAAGCTAGCCTTCGCTTGTCATGCTCATTAACGACCCTCCAGCCCAGTCATGACTGTTCCTGAAATTTTTTTGGAGGTTACTACCCACTGCATACCATCAACACCCCACAAGACCAGATGTTTTAGAAATGTTCTGACCCATCATGAATCATCTGGCCATCCCAATCCGCATACCGCGGATCCGTCAGGGAACCCATGATGATCTACAGTATATCCACTGCCAAAAGCTCCTACAGTGGGCACCCGAGAGCATGAGGGGAAGACACTTCACTTACCTGGGGGAAGACATTTTATCAGAATACACTAAGGGAAGAAAGTAAGCCGGTGAAGGCATTGTGATGCTCTGCGCAATTTTCTGCTGAGAAACATTGAGTTCTGCCATTCAAGTGGATGTTACTTTGACATGTACCACCTACCTACACATTGCTGCACAGTGTACTGTAAGTACACCCCTTCATGGAAACAGTACTCCTTAATGGCAGTGGCCTCTTTCAGCAAAATAATGCATCTTGTCACACTGCAAAAATGGTTCAACAGTGGTTCAAGAATGATTTGAGGAAGTTGTGTAGCGTTGACTTGACCTCCAAATTCTCCAGATCTCAATCGATTAAAGCATCTATGGCATGTACTTGTTAAAGAAGTTTAGATCTGCAGAAGGATTTACAGGATTTAAAGGATCTGCTATGGATGGTTTGGTTGCCACACCGTCATTTATATGGCATTTGGCAGACATTCTTCTCCAGATCTACCTTAATTTTACTTCATTACACATAAGAGCAGTGGAGCGTTAAGAGCCTTGCTCAAGGGCCCAACAGTGGCAGCTTGCTGGTGTTGGGGCTTGAACCTGGGACCTTTTGATCAGTCGTCTAAAATGACCGAGTTAATGACTGAGCTAACCACCTTCAGAGCTATAGTGGAGACAACAGATTTACATGGTTTACATACCTGTCCCCGAGACGCCTCAATCTTCTCATGAAGTCTTTTCCTTAAAATATCCACTGCATTAAACTGCTTTGACTTTGTACCTTGGAATCAAAATGTTAATGAATACACAATAGTTCCATGATTTACCACAAATGTTTACTAACCAATTTAATATTTTGTGATAGTGCATATGGTGTACCTTCAGCATCCTGTTCGGTCTTTAGTTGCTTCCCATGCTGAACTTTGCCCTCAACAGTATTCTGTACAGCTGTACCGCTTTGTTTCTGTGCTGGCTTACTCTTTGGGGTTGGCTTCCTGTTATTTGTGTTTGTGTTATGTCCTTTTTTGTTCTCCTGGTTTTTCTTTTGCTTCTTCTTGGGGGGACCACCTTGACTGTCACCTTTGCCTCGAAAGGGAACTGAAATGAAACATTTTTTTTCCCTGAAAAATAAAAGTCTACGGGAGAAATTTCCAAACTTACCAAGGCCCAATTTGAAACGTGAACCAAAACCTTTAATCGCAACTCAACACAACACCAAGATAAATGAAGGATATCACGTTGTTTAAATCCCATGGCTGTCAGGTTAAGACAGTAATACATAATTACTGCCTTAAACACTATACTATACATAATTACTGCCTTAAACACTATACTATACATAATTACTGCCTTAAATCATGCATCGTAGATTCCTAGATCTTGACTCTTTCTTTATTTAGAAAAAGTAAAACAAATTACAGTTGCACAATGCTACTGGATTTTACTTTAATAGTGCAAAAATAAGAAAGCGAAAAAAATAAATTGTGTCCATAGTGATTTCATACTTTTAATACATTAACAATGTGTAAGCGTTTTGCTTTGCCGAAACCATAAAACAAATATGTTGCAGTTAGGCTTTCGGCTGTCCTCGTTGAGGGGTCGCCACAGCGGACAATCCGCACACAACTCTGGCACAGGTTTTACACTGGATGCCCTTCTTGACACAACCCGCCCATTTTATCTAGGCAATAAGGTGGGAATTGAACCTGAAACTTCTACATGGTAGGCGAGAAACTTAAAATATCAAAATGCATCAAAAAGTCATATAATCAACAGTTTATCTAACGCCTCAGTGACCCTCCCAAAACATGCTATTAGATAAACTAGATGTGTTAAATGGCCATATTTGTGAATGTTTGTGTATGATTCCCTGCAATGGACTGGTGTCCCCTTCAGGGTGTATTCCAGCCTCACAATCTGCATTCTAAGGATGAGCTTTGGATCTACTGCAACCACGACTAAGATAGAGTCGTTTCTAAAGACGAATGAGTGAAAAAACAGTATGTGGCCAGGGGAAAAAATCCCCTATTGGACTGACACTCAAACAAAAGTATGGAATCGGGGCTATCTACAGTACCTATCTCATATCGTTTTATGCCAGGAGCTTGTATTGTCTATCTACTAATCTTATCAACAGTAGTTTTATGCTGGTAAAGCAAGTGGGCAATCAGTTCTGATCTTTCCAAAATGCATGGATATTATAATTTAAGTATTAAGTGATACATACCCTGGCCCCTCTTCTTGGGCTTCCGCTCCTCAGAATTCCAGCTTTTGCTGGTAAACTTCTCCAGGTATTCATACTTGGCAGCGAGGCTGGACATCTTTGCAAATGAAACTGTAAATAAACATGTAACACTACATGTAACACGAGTGAGTGTGTGTGTGTGTGTGTGTGTGTGTGGCCTTGGTCTAACAGATCCGAGCTAATATGCATCTGATTTTCACAAGCATGACTCTTTACCGAAAATGCAACAACAAATGTATCTTAAAATTGGTCTAATTATTATTATTATTATTATTATTATTATTTCTCGTTGTTGATCAAATGACTTATGTGTTGTTGTTTACCTGCTTGGGAGTTTTAAAATGATCCTCCAGTAATCATAAAAGCACTTCTATATCAACGCTGGGTTGATATGGGTTTCTGATCTTTTTAGATCAAACATTTAAATCGTTAAATCGTTTAAGAAACGAGAAACAGTATTCCTCTACAGATACTTCTCAACTCAAACACGTGTGTTGCTAGCGCGCATGCGCAAACGATCTGACGTCCCGGATATGGTTACACTGAAATCATTCCCTCTAGCACACACACTCACTGTAGAGGATAAATATGGCTGTTTGTTGACCTTCTATTGCTAATTTGGTGTAAATAATTTACACAGGGGGATTTTTTTTTTAGTTAAAATATTCAGGGTGTAATCATGAGCAGTTTCAGGTTTATGCTGACGCGGTGCGGTTACAGCCGCATGATCATTCGGATTAACGTGAGTCTCTGCATTAGTTATGAGTTTCAGCAAATGTCAGTATTTAAGCAATAACAACTTAAAGCCACTATTAATCATTTAAAATTCTCCATAGGCAACCTTAATTTTTTTTTCTAACATAATATTTTAAAAGCTTCTTTTATTCCTCTAGTTAAACATACAGTATATAGGGATGGGAATCAGCAGGTCACCGCACGATACGATATTATCACAATACCGCGGTGCTGATTTGATTACAATTGCGATATGCGATTTTGTATCAATTTTAAACCTTTAAAAAAGTGATTAATTAAATATAGCCCTTTCCTTATGACATTACTTTTCTCACTTAAAAACTAAGCACAGTATTTAAACAATAAAAACAAACTTTAAATCCATTTTAATTTGTGCTTGTGGTGTTTTGAGACTGGTGTAAGCGTGTGTAATGAGTGAGTCTGAGACAAATTCGCCCACAGAATTTGGAGAAAAAGCCAGATCAGATGCTTCTAACATGCACACTTTTTGATAATGTGACGTTTCTTGAGTTACATCCAATTCTTAATCCATTGGGTTTAATATGATTTTATTCACCCTTTGCCCCTACAACAGCTTCAACTCTTCTGGGAAGGCTTTCCACAAGGTTTAGGAGTGTGTTTATGGGAATTTTTGACCATTCTTTCAGAAGCGCATTTGTGAGGTCAGACATTGATGTTGGACGATAAGGCCTGGCTCGCAGACTCCACTCTAATTCATCTCAAAGGTGTTCTATCAGGTTGAGGTCAGGACTCTGTGCAGGCCAGTCAAGTTCTTAACTTGCTCATCTATGTCTTTCTGGACCTTGATTTGTGCACTGGTGCACAGTCATGTTAGAACAGGAAGGGGCCATCCCCAAATTGTTCCCATAAAGTTGGGAGCATGAAATTGTTCAAAATGTCTTGATATGCTGGATCATTAAGAGTTCCTTTCAGTGGACGAAAGGGGACAAGCCCAACTTCTGTAAAACTACCCCACACCAGTTCCAACAAGACTGTGTTCCGGTGCACAAAGAAAGGTCCTTAAAAACATCGGTGAACGAGTTTAATGTGGAAGAACTTGACTGGCCTGCACAGAGTCCTGACCTCAGTTGTAGCCTGATACAACACCTTTGGGATGAATTAGAGCGGAGACTTTGAGCCAGGCCTTCTCGTCCAACATCATCGTCTGACCTCACAAGTCCTCACTTCTGGAGGAATGGTTAAAATTTCCCATAAACAAACTTCTAAACCTTGTGGAAAGCCTTCACAGAAGAGTTAAAGCTGTTATAGCTGTGCAAAGGGTAGGCTAACATCATATTAAACCTTAAGTTCATGCCTTAAGATGTATACATTACTTGTGTTATACAGTACTACTAAAAATATCAGAACTGCTTTAAATAGACTTTTCCTGTGACTTTCTACAGGATAAGCAGTATAAAGAATGAATGAATGGTTTACATTTGTTCATGATCCATTTTATTTATTTTTCTTGGTTTCAGGCACAAACAGTCCATCCTACAAGGAATCTTTTCTACAAGTCACAACCGGACCTCCTTAAACATGAGCATGGTAAGAACAACTATCTGGACCTAATTATTTTTCTGTTTAGAGAGGTGTGAGAAATGTTTTGTGTAACAAAGTCAGCTTGATTAGGTCTAAAGCTTCGAAGCACAATGTGCTGTTCTATTTTATTTAAAGAGTGTGTTTACTCACTCACTCTCACTCATCGTCTATATCCTTTAATCCTGTATTCAGGGTCGCAGGGGGCCTGGAGCCTATCCTCGGAGATTTAGGGCATGAGGCGGGATACACCCTGGCATTAAGCATTAAGCCACCATGCTGCCAGAATGTAGACATTTTCACGAATCAGCTTTTCAGAAACCCAGATGTAGATTTAGGTCCACGGTGAGAAAGTCAGTAAAGACAGGGGCGAGGAAAAAGCTCCAAAAACTTTAAGGGGACTCGGAATCGAATCAGTTCGCTTTTGGCTGACATCAGGCATCAGTGGCATTATAAATCCTCATTTTCTCCTGCTCTATATTTTGAAATTAAACCGTACTAAAGTAGGTGTGTTGAAATCCAGAGGTGTAGGGCTGTTGTATAGAATCTCTTAGACTTTTTATAGTATGATCACATGACCAGCATGCTCTCTAAATAAAGTATTAATGTAACAATGTGTTTAACATGTACAACAAACAGTGCAACTGCAAAACATACATATTCAGTAGAATGCTGGTCATACGTTTCTATGATGCACATAGTCATGTTTTTTTCATTTTTTTTTTTATTGCACCGCAATGCATCGTGTCACATTGTAATGTCACAAAATTAGTTCTTCTTATAAATTCCCATTAATAAAAAAAAAAGATACCACTGCATTATTTATGAGTTCAGCTTCCTGTCTTCTGTTTTACAGTTAAATTTGCAATCAAGCGTCAACAGTTCAAATCCACTGCTGTGCAGGAAGAACAGAGTGAAGATTCCATGCTGAAATGGTTTCTGTTGTTGATCCCTCTCACAGCTTTTGGGCTTGGGACCTGGCAGGTACGTCCTTCACTGTGTTCACTTTAATAAAACGTATGGGTCGTGAATGGGTTGCATCGGCTCGAGCACGTCTGCGGTTGTGTTACTCTAAATGAGAAGAAGTTTCTCTTGTTACTGTAAATGAGTATGTGAATGGTGCACCATAGATTCTCATCCAGGGTGTCAAGTGTTCCTGGGAAAGACTCTGTGGCTAATGATTATGTTAAAGCAGATTCTTAGGTTACAGAAGATGAGTGGATTGTTGTGATCGATTGGTTTGTCTTTATACATTTTAGGTAAAACGAAGGCAGTGGAAGCTGAAGCTGATCAATGACCTTCATGTATTGACGACTGCAGATCCAATCCCACTGCCCACAGAGTGAGTTTCTGAGATTTTTTCTTTTTTTTTCTTGCACCCTAAAATTGGTAGAGAAGTCATTTGCCTTATAAATATGTAAATATGTGTATGCAACTGTTTATATGCTGCAGTCCTGTGGAGTTGAAGGGTCTGGAGTACCGGCGTGTGACGGTCCGTGGGCGGTTCGATCACTCTCGGGAGTTGTACATGCTGCCTCGCTCGCTAGTGGATCCTGAGAGAGAAGCCCGAGAGGCAGGCAGACTATCATCCAGTGCAGAAATGGGCGCCAATGTTATTACACCATTCCACTGTACTGATCTAGGGTGTGTATCAAACTTCTTAATTCCGAATACCATACATTCTTACATAAATAAGAATTAATTTGACTCCTTTGCTAAGGAGCAAATTTGAGAAATCAGAATTACTTGTGACTGTTTTCCATCCTTCAGGATTACCATCTTGGTGAACCGAGGTTATGTTCCCAAAAAAAGAATTAACCCAGAAACAAGGATGAAGGGGCAGGTAATTAAACGAATGTTTTTACTCAGTGAGGGATTGAAGAGTGCGGCTCTGGGTTTCAATTCTGTGCTCTGGTCATCTGAGATAAGATGGAAAGAGAAATGTTAACCTGAAGAAATACTGATGCAAGTAGAGACTAACAGCACATATTTAGATCTTTTTTTTTGCAATTAAGTATTAATATAAATTAAGTTAAGTATAAATTAAGTAAGCATTGTTTAATTTAAAAGGTGACAGATGAAGTGGACCTGGTGGGAGTGGTGCGTTTGACAGAGCAGCGCAAGCCGTTCATCCCTAAGAACGACGTGGGGGCGAATCGGTGGCACTACCGTGACTTGGAGGCCATGGCAAAAGCAACTGATGCTGAGGCGATCTTAATTGATGCTGTGATGGGTCAGAGTTCCTTTTTAATTAAGTTAATGTGTTCAAACATGGCGGCACGGTGGTGTAGTGGTTAGCACTGTCGCCTTGCACCTCCAGGGTCTGGGTTTGATTCCCGGCCAGGTAATTCCCGGGCATGTTCTCCCTGTGCTTGGTGGGTTTCCTCCGGGTACTCTGGTTTCCTCCCACAGTCCAAAGACATGTAGGTTAGGCTAATTGGCGTTCCC
>JAOVVB010000031.1:8873204-8885324 GCA_028570985.1 Heterobranchus longifilis | reverse complement strand
TGCCTACTAACAAGAAGCTGGGATATGTGAAGAATAAAGAATTTCACTGTGCAGTAATGTATGTGTGACG
The DNA here is from genome assembly GCA_028570985.1 of Heterobranchus longifilis. Lineage (NCBI taxonomy): Eukaryota > Metazoa > Chordata > Actinopteri > Siluriformes > Clariidae > Heterobranchus > Heterobranchus longifilis. Next base: position 8,885,254 of record JAOVVB010000031.1, on the reverse strand, counting down.
AATAAAGGCTTAACTTTAAAACCTTTTGGTTAAGTTAAGTTTTTTTTAAGTCTTCAACCTTGAGCAAGAAATCAGCCAAGCTTAATGAATCATTATCTGTGATATTTATTATTAGGAATATGTACCAAATGTATCCTTATTTGAAAGCATTCCATTGCACGCTCTGTTACAAGTGTCATGGTGGTGCATAAAAAATTCAGGGCGATAAGGGAAGCTTAATCCCAAATCGGAAAAACAGGAATTTTGGGGAAACGCTGGTCGGATTGCTCCCACCACCGATACAACCCACAATAATTGGCCACTTTTTTGCACTTCCAAAAAAAACACTAATCATACAGAGGTGTAATCAGGAATATTGGTAAAAAGCAAGTGTTTTGGTAAATTGTTGCCCTGTAGCTTAACCTGTTTTTTGACAGAATCCGAATGTTTTCACTTCAAAGTCAGATCTGTAAGAAAATTTAATGTTGGATATTTTATAATTCACACACCACTGAGCTGCTATCTCAAAATATAACTTTTTACATACTTGCCATTATATTTAACATGACATCTTGTGATAAAACAGTAAATACACTGATATTTACTGTTTTCAGTTCCTTATAAGTGACATGCAATGGTGTATTCAATTACTTTTGCACAAATTTACCAGATAATAAATGAAGTAATATTGAGACCATCCTAAAAGTACATCCTAACTTCTCATGCAGAGAGTACAATACCAGGAGGACCAATAGGAGGCCAGACAAGAGTAACACTGCGCAATGAACACATGCAGTACATCATTACATGGTGAGTCAGCAACATCCATCTCATATACTGTATGTAAAAATCTACTTTTTAAAGCTTGGGTAATAAGGTGCAGGCAGGCAAGGACCTGGGTAAATACAGTTTGTGCTTCCTACACACAACCAAGATGTAAATATTTATTAGAAGTAATCTTCACTAGCAATGTAATTGGTCCATCTTGCAAGATCATCGTCTTAAGGCTTAACATTTAGCTTTCTCAATTCCAATAAGAAGTTAAGTCTTGTACGGCCTATCCTTGTACGGTTTTATCAAGGGGCATCACACTGAATTAAGTGACAGATTACCAAACTGAAAGCAGTTGAATAATTAACCATTTACGAAGCAAAATATCACTTGGAGATGAGATTTCAATGTTTTTCTTTTTTAGGTATGGACTATGCGCTGTTACTTCCTACATGTGGTATGCAAAATTCATTAAACGCCTTAACATATAAAACCAAGCAATGTACTGTACATACAAACCATGTTGTAAAAACATTAAAATACATTTGAAAGTTTTCCACATTACCTGTATGAACCAATGTTTGACTTTTTTTTTTTTTTAAACTCCTGACTGCACCCAACTTTTTCTTTTGTAAATTCTGTAAAAGTTAACACCTTTTGGAGTTTTCTGTATTACTGAAACAGCACTGCTTGGTTCTGCAGTAACTCTGCCTTGCCATAATCAGTTTCTGCTTTAAGACATCATATTCATAATATCTTGACCATATTTACCACTGATTCTGCAAAGGGCAGTAGGTTAGTTCAGTGATTTAATGTTTTAAATCTCTGTCTGGAAGCATTCGAGTTGTCTTAAAAGTGCCAAGCTTAATCAACTGTATAGAATGAGAAACTAGTTAGCTTACGTGGCTAGTGGCTGCTGTAAATGTAAAGGTATGTTAAATTATAAAATCCAGTCAATAACTAGTCTTTACATCCTTGTTCTCCAATGGGTTTATGAGTTCTCTTTAACAGAGGCAGAACAATATTTCATGTTATATTAAAGGCAGTACTGTGCAGGACAGCAGTCTTTCATGAGTAGAGTTAGAAATTGTTGAAGAATGCTGGTTTCTCTGTAATACCAAATAAACCTGATGCCCAAGTTAATTTACTCCTCACTATGTATATTGTGGTTTTTTTTTTTATCAAGGGCAAAACTGATTGAAATAAATGCCTGTTTTGATCGAAGATATTACACTCCCTTCTCCAGAGTTTCTGCTTTACATATACCAGATGACACACCAAAAAAAAAAGGAGCCATGACACTTGTGGTGTTTTTTTTTTTTTATTGTTTTACTTATAAACAGACATCTGTGCTAGGAGTTTAACCCAGTTTGGTAGCTAGCTCCTTGGCCTTTGCCTTTTCGAGTTTAGCAATGCGGGCAGTCGACTTGGGACCCAAGATGTTACCTCCCCAGTGACGACGGATCTGAAAGAGGAGAACAGAAGTATTAGAATGTTCCAAAAAAAAAAAAAAATCCAGTACATTTAATTTTAAAATCAACATAGCTAGCCACTAATGCATTGCACTCACCTCCTCGTATCTGTCATTATAGTTGGTCTTGATGGCCTCCACCAGCTTGGCGAGAGCAGCTCTGTCCTCACTACAAGTTCAAGAAACTCATGTTAATCATAAATCCTTTAATGAGGTCCAGCCACACATTAAAGAAAAAAAAAAAAAACCTCTTTTACTCAGGGTTAAAAAGCTCATTTGAAACCACATGGTTGTTCAGGTGAAGAAATTCAGACATCATAGCTAAAGAGGCTGAGCACACGCACATGAAGGGGAAAAAAAAAAAAAGTTACTTACGGGTTAGTCTGTGTGAAGCAGACAGAGGTGCAGGTCTTTCTGTGCACAAGTCGGCCGAGTCTGGCTTTTCCTTTGACGATGCAGTATGGGACTCCCATCTTACGGCACAGAGCGGGCAGGAACACCACCAACTAAAGACATACAAAATCAGTAAACTCTTATAACCCAAACTACAAACACTAAAAGACTAACTACACTAAATAAACTGCTTAATATTCAACACGTGAATAAATCTGCTGAGATTGTTGCTCAGTGTTAAAAAGCTCGTCTATTTTGATCTTCATTAGCATTCAGGTGAAGAAATTCAAGACATCATTGCAGCAACCACAACAGGATTTACTAGTGAAACATGATCATGTGCTTTAGCCACAAAGAGTACTGACCTCAATTGGGTCCACATCATGGGCGATCACAACCAGCTGGGCCTTTTTGCTCTCTACAAGTGATGTGACTGTGTTGACACCTAGGACGGGAAGAAAAAAAGTTACACATGTATAAAGCATGCAGTTTAGATCACCTCTTGTCCAACTGTAAAAACAAAGCCTTTCTCTCATGGACTGCAGCATGACAAAAACTATACCCTGAAGGCCGAAACATCTTGCTCGCCCCAGTTACTTTCAGAAAAGAAAGCATACACTAGCACAGCTAATCAACATTTTTCATAAATGTTCTGCCACAAAGCCAACTTCTATCAAATGCTCAATTATAGTCCTTTTCTATCTTCTAACCAGACATTAAATTGATCCGGAATTATCAATATCATGGTAAATGAGTAATGGATGACCGTTTTTGTTGGCAATTTGATTAAGCACAAGGGTGAGCTTATAAGGAGTCCAAACATCCTGGATGAAAGTTACAAGCCTTTTCTTCAGATTTATTTGATTTGCAAAATCAAGAAAATGTAGAGAAGTGGAAAAATTGATTAAGCCACAAAAAGACAAAAAAACGGGTCAATTTTCTCACGACCATGTACAAAGCAGATAAACAAGAAGGAAAAAAAAAAAACTACATTTGAATAATCTCCATGTTCAATGTACAAAACACTACAGTTCCTAGCTTCATAACTTCAAATGGTATGATCACTGGCTACAGTCAGCTCTTCCCCTGGAGTTCATATGCAGATATGAAGCCGTACTAAAAGGTTAAAAAAATCCCAGTGCATATCAGCAGATTGGGCAAGCACTCTGCCATCCACACAACTGAAAAGCTCTCAGGTGAACTGATTTTTACCTGACATAACTATTTTAAGATAGCGATTCCCAGCCCAGGTCCTAGAGGAGCCCATCCCCTGTACACAATGTTTAATTAGCTCCCAGCACACCTCAAGTTTTCTAAATGTAAGTGGGTGTGAATAGAAAAAACTAAATGTGCAACGTAGGGGACAAATCTGCTCACCTGCACGCAGGACAGGTGGCCTTTTAGTTGGCGCATCTCCCTTTCCTGCAGCTTTCTGTTCAGCACGAGCAAGCAGTCTGCGCTTCTTGTCCTGCTTGGTCTCGGGCCTGTACTTGTGAGCCAACTTGAACAGCTGGGTAGCTGGAGAACAAACATGACCAGTTTAGTTCAGACGTTTGAGGATATTTAAATGTATACCATGTGCATCCATGTGCAATGCCAAGGATGAGAAATCCCACATTTTTAAACAATCATTGTAGCTTCTGCATTAATCAAAAATTCACACTCACTTTATTTACTCTCTCTAATCTGATTACTGAAGATATCACCAATTTACAAAAAGGGTAAAAAAATAAAACTTTAAACTTGCAAGTTGCTTAACCAGACATTTCCAAATGATGACTTTTATGAAGTTCAAGTAGTGCATCAGTGATCTTGGTGGGAAAAGTGTCAACAGTGAATAATCTGATTTTCTTCACATCATTTGCACAGTTTTAGCACACTGGGATTTCTAACAGTTTAAGTGAACCAACATAACTTCAAATCTAATACTGGCCCCAGCATTGTACACTTAACATTAGCTGGCTTACCAGTCTGGCGGTCCAGAGCCTGGTTAAACTGGTTGATCGCAGGAGGAACCTTCAGACGCTTGTACAAGATAGATCGCTGACGCTGGAGGCGAACATACCGTGGCCATTTCACAAACCGGGTCAGATCCCGTTTGGGCTGGATGTCCTGACCTGGTGGAGTAAGAACAGATAGAAAGCTTGAGAGGGGAATTAAAATCACTTCACACACAGACCTAGTCAGTGAGGGTGCATCAGCGATCTTGGTGGAAGATTGTCTGCATTGCTTCTAAGATAGCAAATATTCATTTACATCATCTGCACCAGTTATAAAAACCTAACGTGTGTCTGTGCCAGGATAAACTAATTTTGTAACGTGACATTACCCACCAATGCCAAAGTTCTTCGGCCTTTTTTCGAAGAGGGGGTTCACCACCTTCTTGACCTCCTTCTTCTTAGCCACTGCAGGGGCAGGTGCCACCTTCTTCCCCTTGGCCTTCTTTCCCTTAGGCTGGGAAAAAAAGAAACATTTAGAAATTAACTCTTGATTATAATAAAATAAAAGGGGGGTGCAAGACAGATGCAGCTTATGCTCAGATTTAAAAAGCTCGAGTTTTGCTCCACATGGGTGTTCAGGTGAAGAAATTCAAACCATCATTGCAAAAGCTGTGCATGTCCATTTCTACAACTCACAATAGAAAAGGTTCTTAGATTACATCAAATAATGTTCCAGATTATTAATAAAAAAAAAAAAATAAAATAGATTCATGCTATACTTCCTCACTAAATGAATAAGTTACCCATCTTTAAAACATGAGGCATTATACAAGCCAGGGTTTGTTCAAAGTATAAATTCATGTTTACACTAACATACCCATATTATTCAGCATTGCAGGTGAAAATATTCCAATAGCTAAGTTTATTACTGATCTGAAATCAGTCAATAAACTAAAAACAAAACGCAATTTATTATTAGCCATGTAGCTAACCGGCTAATCCAGAAACGGAGGCCATCACCGGCCTAGCAAGCTACACCAGAACTAATACCAAACTCCAACAAACACATAAAATAGACATTTGTTTCTTATTGCAAACAAAAAAACACTTAGTAAAACACAGCTCTTTTTAAGCAGACAGCAGCGTCACCCCGCTGCTCCACACCAGCGCATTACAGAGCTAAGTCACCGCGGAGCTGCTAACCATCTCAGCTAAAACCTAAATAATCACCAAATTATCGTTTTGTTTCTTCGTAATACACGTCAATAAATGATTTAATACATATCTACATTAAATCAACATTATTCCTTTAGCCCTACGTAACATTATATACAAGATGTTAGACGATTTTAAAATCCTTGGTTTCTGAGTGAATAACAGTTTGACGCTCACCATGTTGGTTCAGACAGAAAGGAAGACGAAGGGGGTTGTGGGTAATTTTAAGCGACGCGACTCGACGATGGGAAGTGACGTCATAGCCAAGCGACAGAAGAGAGCCGAGTTGTTTGGGAAATTCTTCGCAAAATGTACGTATTTTATTATATCAAATTTTATTAAATTATATAGCAGTAAAACGTCATTTTTATTTTTATACATTTGTCCTTAATGTAGCTGTTAGCAAATAAGCAGCCGTTGTGTATAAACTAAAAGTAAATGGTGTGTACGTAAATTTGCGTGAAGTCTCAGGTTGGAGTGGAAAAGATTAAAAACAGAAAAAAAATCACGATGTTTTTATTTCTTTCCAGTGAGACAGAGAGAAACCTGAGCAGAGGAAATTAAAGGAAATGGCCACACAAAGGGTGCTCCCGCAAAGTAAAGAGACTCTTCTACAGAGCTACAACAAGAGGCTGAAAGATGACATTAGATCCATACTGGACAACTTCACTGAGATTATCAAGACTGCCAAGGTGGGTCTGTGTGAGACACGACAACTTAGTTATATCTAGAGGAGTTGTGGCTCAGAGGGTAGTACCTCGGGTTCCTGATCAGTAGGTTGTGAGTTTAAATCCCCAGCACACCCAGACATCCATGCTGTCTCATGGAGAATTATACATTTATTTTCTGCTTAAATATAATATCAAGTTTGCTGATACAGTCTTGACTTTAATATTTTTGTCCAATGCCACATGCTAGAGAGACTAGAATGCCTAATCACTAGTGTAAGCTGCAATTTTCAGAATAAACAGCAGATTAGAGATGAGTCCTTGTTCCGTTTTGTTAGATTTTTTTTCTCTGCATGTGGAGCCTGAAGCACCACAGAGATAAGAGAATGTAAACTTTTACATTGGCACTGGATCAAGTTTAAGTAGTGCAACTGGATTCACTCTAGAGTACAGTAAACCAAATTGACCGAACATGCCCACCTGCATTAAGGCTTTGGGAATTTGAGTAAGAAAAAAATTATGTTAAATAATTTTTCAGGTAGAAGATGAAACGCAGGTGTCTAGAGCAACACAAGCGGAACAGGACCACTACGAAATGCACGTCAGAGCTGCCAACATTGTAAGAAATCTTTCATCTTCCGTTTTGATTTTCTAAAGCATATTGTACATTGTTACATACTGTACTGTATATTTACAGTGAATCTGTAAATATTGGTTTGTGTTTTATTTGGCTGTTAAACTGTACGTGTGATAAAAAAAAAAAGGTGCGAGCTGGTGAGTCCCTGATGAAACTGGTGTCAGACCTGAAGCAGTTCCTGATTCTAAACGATTTCCCATCTGTAAATGAGGCCATCAGTCTACGCAACCAGCAGCTGCGTGCCCTACAGGAGGAATGTGACAAGAAGCTCATCTCCCTGCGCGATGAGATCGCTGTTGACCTGTACGAGCTTGAGGAAGAGTATTACTCCTCCAGGTACAAATAGATCATCCAGAGACCCTGCAGTCCTGCAGTCGAGAATCATATGCATACTCTCTTATACGCACATACCCAATAACACACACCCTTGTGCCTTAGACCACAACCTGTGTGAGTGTCCATGTTCATGAATTAGGACATTCACAAACTGTAGTGCCTTTAAAATGGAACAAAAATATATAAAGGCTTAAAATTTTATTATAGCTTTTATTATTATTATTCTACGGTATTTTAATAGTAGGATAGTCAAAAGGACTAAAAAGGAAATCTTAAAACCACCAAAAGATTTTGCCAAAGTAAAAAATTATGTGAGAGTGGGCTTGGATAATGAAAATAAGTGTGCTACTACTAAAAATCAAATCAAATAAACATACATACAGCATACAATATATCTAACAATAAGTTAAATAAGGATACTAGAAAATGTGAGATTTAATAGTATTGTCTCAGCAATAAGCCTTGCTTTTTTTAAGGTTATGTAATGATGGTGTTGGCTCGAGGAGTTGGTTGCAAACAGTATAAGCTACTAGCTTAACCTTATGTCTAACTGCAGTTAAAGGTACAGTGCTGTGAAAAAAAAGTATTTGCCCCTTCCTAATTAAAAAAAATTAATTTTTTTTGCATGTTTGGGTTGCGTAAATGATTCAGGTCTTTAAAAAATGTTATTATTACACAAAGATAACTTGAGTAAATACAAAATGCAGTTTTTAAGTGATGATTTTATTTATTAAAGGGGAGAAAGCTAAAATAAAAAGTAATAACTGGTTGTGCCACCCTTGACAGCAACAACTGCAATCAAGCATTTGCGATAACTGGCAATGAGTCTATCAAATGGCTGTTGAGGAATTTTGGCCCACTTTTTCATTGCGGAATTGTTTCAATTTGCCAACATTGAAGGGTTTTTCAGCACAAAGAGTCTGTTTAAAGATCTCAATCGGATTTAAGTCCGGACTTCGATTATTCCACTTCAAAACTTTTTTAAGCCATGCAGAGGTGGACTTGCTGGTGTGTTCCAAATCATTGTTCTGCTGAATAAAACCAAATGCAGCAGGACAGTGATTGACGTTTCAAACTGATGGCCAGACATTCTCATTCAGGATTTTCTGGTGGAGTTTAGAATTCATGTTTCCATCAATTATGGCAAGATTTCCAGGTCCTAAAGGTGCAAAGCAGCCCCAGACCATTACACTACCACCACCATGTTTGACTGTTGGTATGATGTTATTTTTATGAAATGCTGTTTTTTTATAAAAAAAAAAAAATTTAAAAAAATTTTTTATGCCAGATGCAACAGGAAGCACATCATCTAAAAAGTTTCATTACTTCACACAATATTTGACCAAAAATCTTGGGGATAATTAAGAAATTTTTGGCAAATGTTAGACAAGCCTTTGGGTTCCTTTTTTTGCTCAGTAATGGCTTTCGCCTTGGAACTCTCCCATGGAGGACATTTTTGGAGGCCCAGTCTCTTTCATTTTCATGACCACTGACTTTAACTGAGGCAAGTGAGGCCCGCAGATCTTTAGATGTTGTTTTGGGTTCTTTTATGAGTTCCTGGATGAGTCGTCATTTACATTTAAGCATTTAGCAGACGCCCTTATCCAGAGCGACTTACTTTTTTATCTCGTTACACATCTGAGCAGTTGAGGGTTAAGGGGCCTTGCTCAGGGGCCCAACAGGGACAACTTGGTGGTTGTGGGATTTGAACCTGGGATCTTCTAAACTGTAGTCCAATGCCTTAACCACTGAGCTACCCCTGATCCATTTGTGGATAATAGCTCTGAAAGTGGTTTTCAGGAGTCCTAAAGCACGCTTTCACGGCTCTAAATTATCCTATGAATAAATGTAAAATATTAAGCTTAGGGTCACAGTCAGGTCCATAAGTATTTGGTGTATTGACCTACTGACCATTTTATGGTGTCTCAAAGATTATAATCTTTGTCACTAAAATACCAATAAATGCATGGAAGTACTTTCCTTATGTAAAGTTCCTTAACATAGTGGCTACAAGTATTTTAAAATGCCAGTTGTGGCCTATTTGTCTAATAATTTGTTTAGACAAATGTCATTTTACACTGCTAGAGCATTTCATATTTGGTGTACATGGACTAGGGCCAGAGTCAGGCTTGGTTAGAATGGAGGTCTGCACCCAAGCCGGCGAGATAAGATTGGAGACCTGTGCTATAAACAAAGAGCTAGTTTGTGTTGCTTGCTTAGTTTGCTTTGCTTGAAAATTCAATGAATTTTTAATCAAAGCCAGTTTGTACAAGTTTCAGCCAAGGTCATAGTCATGCACTGAAGAAATTGTGATAAAACGATGACTTAATTTTATACTTTGTAGACATATAGTAAGACCAACAATGAAACTTCTAAAGATTAAAGTTATCTTGGGCTTTTAAGCTGGGAATTAGCTACTTTTTAATACTTTTATTAGTTCTGTTTCAGCAATTTTTTGGTTCAGTCCGCTGTAATACTTCCAGGTCTGCAGGTCCACAATCCACCATGTGATGACTCCTGAGTTAAGGTGTACAGAAATGAAAGAAAGTTAGGATGTTGCAGAGATTAGGTTGGAAATTATTTACCCCTTTCACTGGGTGCTTGTGTGTTGATTTTTATTCATGCAGTGCAAATGTTTTTCACTGTCTTATTAGAAGTATAAAATGATTGTTAGATATTCACCACTGATCAAATCACTCTATTCCAGTATTTCCAGTAGTATAGCACCCAGTGCAATTATTTAGATAATTGGTTTTGTTTATGTGAAATATAAATTAAGTTTAGTTCAGCTTTAATAATAAAGCTGAAGGATACTGAGTTGCTGGTGCCTAATTGTAAACGGTGTTCATGCTTTAACTTTACAGAGAATGTGCAGCTCAGAATGAGTCTATGTTGTGTGTCTTAGGATGTTGAAATGTTTTTTCTCCAGTCATTGGGTTTTTATATCCTATGCTGTTGAATTGGTCGAACAGATGTTATGCACTAAAGTAGGTATTTATGTAGACTCTGTACCTCTAAAACAAGGAGCACTCTGAGAACTTTCTTAATGTTTAGTAATTCTTGTAATTTTATGGCTTGTTTTTGGAATTCTTTTATTGTATAGAATTCAAAGAGATTCTAATTGTCCTGTAAAAATGTTAATCAAAAGTTGTCTGATTGCATATAAATACATTTTAAGCTTGCACTGGTAACATCTATACTGTTAACACTTATCTTATTTTTAAAGCTAAAGAGTTATGCCTTTAACTAGAAACCTCTATCTTAAACAATGTAAGAGATCAGCTCTGGATAAATAAGGTTACTGTACAGAATTGTGTAATGTTAACATTTCCCCCACTGTATAGGGCCTGATTGGCCATTTTAAATATTATAAATAAATCGGAAAGGAAAGAGAGCAACTTTGATGTCTTTAGTATTTATTGGTCTCTACAAAATTGGACGCTCTGCTGCTGCTTCAATTTTCTGAAGAGTCTTTACTACGCTAAGCTTTTTTCTTCTTTCAGCTACAAAGTGGCATCGCAAATAATATTCAATAGCTATGAATTTAGAAACGTTTTAGAATTTAGAAAAGTTACTGAATGAAAATACTAGGTAGAGCTGTAATTGTATAAACATATACAGTATACACACATACATATACATGTACACGCACATGGCTTCTTTCCTTCAACTTTTACCTGCCTGCATGCTTTTAAATGTTCTTTCAGTAGCATCTGCTTCTGTTTTGTGTTTGCTTTACTTGCATTAAGATTTGTTAGATGCATTTTGCAGTTGTTTTCAAGCTAATCATTGTCTACCACATCTGTAATGTACATGTGTTTACCATAAACAAGATTAGTACTTAAAAAAGAACAGCACAAATACTTACATATATTGGAAGGCTGAACAAGGTTGTTGTCATTGATAGATTTTTATGCAAAAATGTATATATATATATATATATATATATGTTTAGAATTTCAAAATATATATATATTGAAATTCTTATATTTATGGGTTGGGGTTATTTGGGGTTATGCATTATAAATGTAGTGTAGTAATGGGAGAAAAAGTGTACCCTTCTTCATTTCTATGTTTTTATTTATAAGGGTATACATAACAATTGGGTGCTCCTCACAAATTTCTGTATATTAGGTGACAGCAAAATCAAAGACAACAGATTTCAATATGTAGTTCTTTTTTCCAAGTTGTAACCCAACATTTAGAAAAACTGAGGAACAGCAAAAAATTTATATAGAGTTATAAATCTTACACATTGCTTTGGAGAAATGTTGGTCCAACGTTTCTTACAACACTGCCTCAGTCAGATTAACTCGCGTCAGATCATCTCAATGGGTTTGAGGTCCGGGTTTAGCCATTCCAATACCTTGTTTTTTTTTTGTTTTTTTTTTCTTTTTTAGCCAAGCAGATGTTGATTTGCTGGTGCTCTTAAGATTATTGTCCTGTTGTATGATCTACTTTTGCCCTCGCTTAAATTGAACTCCCACTTGTCTGAAGATTTTTTTTTTAAATATGAGGGGTGTTCAAGTCAAACCGGGACATTTGATCATGTGCAAAATAACAGAACACAGTTATGAGAGTCAAAACTCTCCTTTATTTCTCAATATATTCCCCTGCTATGCTAATGCACTTATCCCAGT
>JAOVVB010000031.1:8861421-8873104 GCA_028570985.1 Heterobranchus longifilis | reverse complement strand
CCTGGAGCGAGGTCGGGGATTTGGAAATAACTCCCAGACAAATTCCTGTGATGTGATCGTGAATGATTGTGTATATGGTTCCCACAGACAGATGCCACTGTAATTCTGCAACAAGGCAACAAGGATCAGGCGTCCCATTCACTGAATGTTGATGGGAACGACTACAGTGGGCTCCCAGCCACCATGAGTGTGATCATCACTCAAGGAAGTACAGTTTTCTTTAAAACGTTTGCCCCTGCAGCTAAAAAGTCTGAACACTCACATTTCATTCATGAGAAATTTCATCAGAAGTCCCAGGTTGACTATAATAGCTATTGTAGGTGGAGTTCACTGATGTCTCAGTACTCTGCAAGTGTGACTCCAGAGTGATTGCAATTTTGATTCCTTCACAGATTAATGAGCAGCAATAATTGTTTCCCTGAGCCTATGGCTGATGTCATTTTTTCTTGGCATGATGTAGCCACATATCCGAATGCTCCAGAATACCAGACTGCTCATAGTGCTGCTTTCATAGAGGTTTTCACACTTCTTGATATGGTCTTTTGTGTTTCATCTGAGGAAGTAGGAAAGGTATGCTTATTTTTTCCCCACCTGGTTTCTGAATGTTGGAAAAATAATAACTACATATTGAAATCTGGGTTGTTGTTTTATTCCTGGTCATCTGAGTAAATGGGCCTCTGGTAAATAAAAAACTAAAAAAGCCCAAATAATAAATGTAGTGTATTTTGTAGTGAATCACACCAATTTCAGAAATTCCGACAAAACTAATGGCACCTCCCACTTATTCACTCAGCAAGCCCCTATCATATCTCATCTGCGTTCTGCCTTCTTCTGAACATGTGAGCTCCCACATGCTCACACCTGGCCAGTGTTACTTGGAGTTGCATTATATCATTGTATTATAATGGGACTTCCAGCACACTGTTTTTCTGTTCTTTCTACAGTCCAAGGAACTATCAGTTCTTGTTTGTGGTAACTGAACGCACACACTACAGAGAACAGATAATAGACCTGTACTAAACAGGTTCCCAACCCTGGTCCAGGAATCCTCCCTGCACATTTTATTGTTTTTCTTCCACTAACAGAACCACTTCAGCAAATCAGGAAGTTCTGTTAAATTACTGATTTGCTGAAATAGCAGTATTAGAGCAGGGAAAACATTAAAATCTGCAGGACATGTTTGAACTCCAGAACCAAGGTAACCTGTGTGCTCACTGAAGAGCAAATTTTTGTGTGCATGGATGTAATGTGTTTATATGTGACATTTCTAGCTGCGGACAGTGGGACGGTGTGGAGTTGCCACTTTGTGAGGCGTTTCGTCAGCGAGACAGTTGGGGGTCACCGGGTACGGCCCTCCACCCTTCAAACCCCATTACAGATGATTCAGAAAGGCCTGTCGCTACAGAAACAATGTCGCACCACCTCAATGGCCATGGAAGCAGCGCAAATGAACAGTCTTGAAAAAAAGTTCTGTTAGATTACATAAGCTACTTAATTAAGCTATGCTTTCTACATTAATTCCTGAGCCAAAAAATGTTTGACTGACTTAAACTTAATTGCCTTACACTCATCTACATGTTTGTTCCATCTTTGCAATGCAACAAGTACTGGATAACTATTTCTTTTTCAATACCTGACTGCTGTACATTCCTGTCTCATACCTCTCAGTGTTGTAGTGTGTTTACCGTTACAATTGGGTTATGAAGGCCCTGTTAGATATGTTTACACTTTTTTTCTTCTCTCGTTCTTTTACTTGACATAGCACATAGAATCTGTTATTTGTGTAATTTTCTTGAGAGAGCATGTGATGGCACATTTCCTTAGTTACATCCACTATGAATAAAATGGTTTGACAAAGTAATATGCTTCTGAAGTTTCATTTAATTGGAGATATGATGTAGGTATATCAAGTCTTCACAATTATTTCAATAATTGTATTCGGAAAAAAAAAAAGGACACGAATCATTCAACTAAAGATTTACAAATAGAAATAGCATGTAACAATGTAGCATCAGGCAATAAATTCAGGAAATTCATGAAGAGACATTATGTTTACATCCATTCATTATCCTTTATCGTGATCAGTGGATCCAGCGGAATACCAGAAACTCGCAGTCAATTTTAGGGCATTAGCATAAACCCCACATCTTATTTTAAGGAATGGGAGGAAACATGTGGTGAATATCCCCAACTCCACACAGAAAGTAACACAAGCTCAGGATACAACCCTGGAGCTGTGAGCCCCTCAGCCCTTGCATGCCCCTCACGCTATCACACTACGGCCAGAATTGACCTCTTAATATTTATTTTTATGCTTCAAATAATTTTGGTTGACAATGAATCTTAAAACAATGCAACAATATAAAACAAAAGCCACACATGGTTTGTGATTTGCTGGTTACACAATGTTATATTTACAGGTAAAATCTTATCTACATGAATGAACTTATTTTCAGCATGACCCATCCTTGCCAGATCTTCATTAAGAAATTTGCTAACTGCTCCACTAGAAAAATGTGAGCTCGGAGGTCATGAGCGCTCAGTATCTGCGGTTCATCTTCTTAAATTTCTCATAATGATAGTCATCTGTGGCCTTCTCGTTGTTTGGTCTCTTGCGGTAGTTGGGTGGTGATTCTGAGAGAAGGAAAGGAAATGATGAACGTCACAGCAGAACCATGTAATAAACAGTTAAATAGCAGTTTAGCAGCATTTCTAATTAATTCAGACCAATGTACATTGATCAGCCATAACATTAACACCACAGGCCAGCCCACCCGATCCAGCCCCACAGAATCAGACACCACGAGGGGCCGGTTCCTACCGGTGGCACAAATGGAACCCAAAGCCTTGGTGGTTTTAATGTCATGGCTGACCGGTGTGTATGCCTAAGATAACAAACTCTGACCTGATTTGACTCTTTCAGGTGCACATGTGATATTTTGCACTTACTTTCCGGTGCTGGTTTCTCAGTATCTCCAACACGCAGTGGCCGTGCTTTAGGCTCTTCTCTGTGCCGTCTGTGAGGTGCGTTCACGTCTTCATGGTAGACTGGAAAGCAAGTGAAAGTCAATTACTGCACTTCCTTATACAGTGTATTCAGAAGACTGGGAGCAAAATGCTCATCTTTTTTAACAACTAGGACAAAAAAAACGGAAGAAACTCATAGTGTTCATATTGTTAATGCTGAAACAGTAGAGTAAGTATGTAAGCGCTAGTGGTCCAAATCTAATGGATGATACTCACAGCGATTATGCTGGACGTAGTTCACAGCGATGTTGGTGGGAACAAATGAGGTACCATTGTCTTTCTTCTTATTCCTCTGCTCAGCAAGCAGCTTTGCTTTGGCCTCCTCTGTACTGATTATGTTCTTTATCTTTGCACTGTAAAGGACAGAAACAAAACAGTTTACGACACAAAAAAGATACGTCAGTAGACAGATTCCTGCAGAAAACAGCAATGAACAGAACACAGGAAAGTAGAACACAAGAAACAAGAAACAGGGACTCCTTCGAACATGAATCACCAGGATCACATGATACACACCACCACCTGTAGGATCATGGAGGTACTGCACCTTACCACCTCAATTGCAAACATACTGTATATAAATTAAATAGTTTTGTGTTGTTTTTTTTAAACGATTTTGGAGTCAGTGTGGTGATACATGAATTGCTATGCATTCCTCCATCTCTAGTGACTGCTTAGAAATAATCACTTCGTACAACTCAATTAACCCAGCTTGTACAGATTAAGTGAAGCAGTCCTTTGTTGTTGTTTTTTTTAGGCCTCAGTTCATGATCGTCCCATTCAGGAGCTGTGAATATTGCCAATTCTTTCTTAGACACCATTTCCACACTTGCACTTACTCGATTCCCAGGTCCACTTCTGGGATGCCACTCAGCATCTGATTAGACAACATCTCTTCTGTCTTTTCGGCAGAATTGACACGGATGTTTTCAGGCAGTTCGTACAGGAGATCCTCTGCATTCTTTATCTTGACCTTCTGCTCCTCTGCCTCCAATAATCCCTTTTTCTTTTTCAGCTCTGTTTCAATGTACTTCATCCTGAAATGAGGGCAAACAGTTAAATAATCAGCTGATACAAAAAACAAAAAAGCTTCATATTATCATCAATACCTTTCCCTTATATAATACACTTACTGGCTACTTTATTAGGTACACCAGTTTAACAGCATGTTAACACAAATATCTAATCAGCCAATCAGATGGCAGTAATGCAATGCAATTAAGCATGAACATGCAGTGAAGATTAACTGCTGAGCATCAGGAAGAAAGTTAATTTATTGAAGTGACTTTGAACATGGCATGGTTGTTGGTGCTAGACAGGTCGGTATTTCCGAAACGGCTCATCTATTGGGATTCTCATGCACAATCATCTCTATGGTTTACAGAGAATGGTCTGAAAAAGAGAAAATATCCAGTGAGTGGCTGTTCTCTGGACAAAAATGCCTTGTTGATGCCAGAGGTACAAGGAGAATGGCACGACTGGTTTGAGCTGATGAGTTCATTGTACTCTAATGGCCTCTACAGTCACCAGATCTAAATCCAATAGAGCACCTTTGGGATGTGGTGGAACAGGAGATTGTGCAGCCCACAAATCTGTAGCAGCTGCTTGATGCCATCATGTCAATATGTAATATATATATAATAATGTTTTTTCATAATCTATAAGTAATGTTTCCAGGACCTTGAATCTATAGCATTAAGAATTAAGGCAGTTCTGAAAGCAAAAGTGGGTCCAACCCAGTAGTAGCAAGTTGTACCTAATAAAGTAGCTGGTGAGTGTAGGTCTAGTCTAGTTAGTGCAGCTCTAGTCTAGTTAGTGCAGCTCTACTAAAAAAACAAAAATAATAATAATCCCTATATAACTTTGTATACATACATGTCTGCATCTTCGTCTCTTCTGTTTGTCTCAGCAGAGAAAGCAGTTCCCAGGTTCAGGTCATCCTCAGCACTGAAAAAAAATTAAATAACATTAAGCCTTTGTTAAAATTTACTCCCACCACTGTTTAAGAACTTAGGGATTAGACATTAGCCTTGACATGTACATGTTGTCCCTGGGACACTTACTTATCTATGGCCCCGTCTTTCACTTTCTTCATGTCCACAATGCCTCCCGTCTTGAGCTTAAACGGATCATCCTAATATATGGGGGGGAAGAGGAAAAAGAAACCACACACACTGTTACATCACTGTCAGGATTTAAATACACAACTACACACAATGAGAATGATATCAAACTGTACAATTATGATGAAAACATACCTCTATCTCAGCTTCCAATGGTAACTTCTCTCCCACGAGTAATGCTGCTAAACTGGAAAGAAAAAAGTGGAATGTTCTGTTTTATCCGTATACTACTGTTAATGTATAAACAAATAAAACAAATGACAGAGGCAAACTGATATCCACGTAATCATATTTTTACTGTTACAACATTCATCATCATCTGAACTATCATTTTAACAATTTATGCGTATTGATAAAATATTATTTTTTCTTTTCCATTAGCTGTCAAATTGAGCACCATAGGAAAACAGCTCATGTCCTAAAACAAATGTTCTGCATTAATATGACCTTGCTGGAAAACGCTTTCACAGCACAACTGGGCTTCTTTTTTTTTTTTTTTCTCGAGATCATTGAATACAGGGTGGAATCATATTTGCCCATTCATTTGTGAAGATGATTTGCTCCCAGAACTACACTTCCACAATTTGAGTTCTGGAATATGGCTGTTCCATCAGGGAAGAAAAACTAAATATATGTGATCTTGTGGTCATTCAGTACAATCAGGTCACAGCTGACTTCATTTTATTTCCACATAATAGACCTGACCAACTGAACCAACCCCAGATCATCACACTCACAGTGGGCACCAAGCATGATGGCGTGCATCACTTAATGCGCTTCACTTCTTACCCGGCCAGGCAGTGTAGAACACGACCTTTAATATAGAGCTGTGATCTGTGTTGCAGCCGGAAGTCATTACATGAGGCATCGTCATCATCATCATCATCTAGCTTCGTTAAATATCACTCACCTCACACCTTTCTGTCTCCTTCGTAAACTTTGCAGCTCCTTTGCTTCATCAAGTTTATTCCTGTTTAAAACTCAGCATTAGTTACAGGAACACAGTTATAGTAAGCTACGATCAAAGAAAAAGAGTAAAAACGCTATAAGTAGCTTTAATACTGTTGCTGTTGTTGTTTCAGCACATACAAACACAGCTAACGTTGAAAAAACTATGAAATAAACGACACAGTTTACAAACCTGACTTCTGCAGTTACTTCCTCAGACTCCTCATCATCAGAAGATTCCTCTTTCCTTCTCCTAAAATTTTTACCCGCTGGCATTATCAGCTTTTTTTTTTTACTCTGTATTTTTATAAAACAAAAATACGTCCTACTCCTCACTGTAAGCGTCGTGGGGAAACAACCTTTTCTTCTTGTACGTTCTAGAAAACAAGGGTCCTTCTTCTCCCCAACTAGGGCTTGTGACATCGAAGGGTATGATTTATATTACCGCCACCTACCGGACATGGAGGATGCACTGCACCCAATAACCACGTAACTATTGTAATATTAACTAGCGTTAGTACCTGTCATTGACGGTTACAGAGTTTGGAGAAATACAGAGTGTGATCAGTGATATTATTATTATTATATCAGGTTGAAGCCCGATAGCCCTGACTGTTTTTTTGTATGGCAGAACTCTCTGTCTAATTTATTAATACAAAGAAATACAATTTTGTAAGGTTGAGTATCTTATGCCTTGTTTAATGCCAAGTTGTATTTCTTTTGTCATCAGCCAAATACACTCCCTGTTTGTTAAGAGGAGAGGGAATCACAGATGAGAAATAAATAAAAAAATTGATAGAATAAAGATTAAGCTTTGTCTTAAAATGACTCCAGCGCATTAAAATTTACTTGTTAAGCGCTGTTATTTCAAAAAATTAACTGATCCCAGTAAAAATATTCAGTTTAGCTGTTCTAATTAATATATTTTAAATTTTAATTTATTTTTATACATTAGTAGCGTATTTTAAAGTAGATTTTTAAATCCAGCAAATAACTGTTCATAACAGCACTTTCACTCAACATTTTGATTTCACTTATGTTGCAGGTTAAACTTCAGGCAGATATCTAAGTTTTGAAAAAGTTTCATTAAATTCTGTCCCGCAGTCGATTTAAGACGCGCCCACAGGTTGACCCATGCGCAATACACTGTCAAATCTGTCGCTGGCGGTTTATTATCTGGCACATAATTTCCCCTTCTACTCAACATTTTGATTTAGTTTATAGTTAAGGTTTAACTTCAGGAAAATACCTGAATTCAAAAGTCTTAAATTACATTCTTTCTAGCCAGTTTTGCATGATGCTGTGACAAAATCTGTCTACGTACATACAGACATACAGACAGAAAATTTTCTGAGACTGAATTCAGGTCCTCCAAGGTGTGAAACATACAGATAATGCTTTTTTAATGATCTCAATGGGCAAGAAATACTCCACACCCTGAATATATACCCATTCTTTCTGGAAGTTTCTTAAGGGTCAGTTTGCCAACTTGATATCAAATTGACAGGACTGATGGTACCACTCACCTTTTCTTCTCCGGACAAGCTTTTTTCCGGATGCTCCAGAAAAATTGGAAAGGGAATTCATCAGACAAAATGACTTTACCCCAATCCTCAGCAGTTCAATCCCTGTATTTTTGCAGAATATCAGTCTGTCCCTGATGTTTTTTCCAGAGAGAAGTGGCTTCTTTGCTGCCCTTCTGGTTAAAATGAAATGTATGAAGCTGAGCGCTAACATCAGTCCTGTGTCATGTCGACAGTAAAGTATTCTGAGACCATTCATGTGTGGGGTTGCTTCACAAAACACAGCCAGAACAGTTTGGTGACTAAGAATGCCTTTTCCAGCATGATGAAGCACCTTGCCGTAAGGCAAAAGTGATAACGAAGTGACTCGACGAACAACACATCAAGATTTTGGGTCCATGGCTAGAAAATACCACAAATCCACAAAACCTCACAAATTCTGACACGCTCCAAGCATTGATTATGCAAGAATAGGCTGCTGTCAGTCAGGATCATTTATGTGACTGAAAGCAAGTCAGGGAGAATTGCAGAGATCTTGAAAAAGAGGGTCAACACTGCAAATATTGTCAATAAAAGCATTTAACACTTATGAAATGCTTGTAATTATACTTCAGTATACCATAGTAACATCGGACAAAAAGATCTAAAAACACTAAGGCAGCAGACTTGGTTAAAATTAATATTTGTCATTTTCAAAACATCTGGCCATGGCTGTAATTCAGTACGTCAACTTGAAGTATGATAGATGACTGCTCATTTAACTGCCTGTACTCTTTTTGCCCTCTTATTTTCCGATGTACTGAAACTCACAATAAAGCTGAGTTCTCATTGCTGGAATTGAATGTGTCAGTGGAATGTGATGTTTAAAATGACCTCTGTGGTGGTGTTTTTTCTTTCTTTACTTTTTTTTTTTTTTTGCCAATCCTAGGCAGTAATCTTATGAATACTCTCTGCTGGTTTTGTCTGAATGATAGTGGTCATGGTAAAAACCATACAAAAAAACAATTCTCCATTTTCCAAGGATTTTGTTGTTGTTGTTTTTGCAAATATAGTCTTACATTCCATAACCAATCTTTTTGTTTTAAGGAGTTTCCCCTTAGTATTTCTTTTTTTATTCTATTTTATACAATTAAATACTGTATATACAACAGCGCAGCAGCATTTTTGTTATTTCCTGTACAGTCAGCACAAATTCATTTAAGAATCATTCACGTCCTTTCTTTGCTAGGTATTGTTGCCAGATCTTTTGCTTTCCCTCTTTAAACTTGGGCGCTTTCTTTTGTCTAAAAAGTGACAGTTGGGAATTTTGCATGCATTAAATAAAAAGTCAAATAGGTCGACTGAGCAAAAAAAAAAAAAAAAAAAAATGCAAATAGTAAACGTCTAGGCTACACACTGCTATGATTAAAATAGTCATAAATATAGTATATGGTCAAAAGTTTGTGGACACTAGAACATTTCAATAATAGTTGTTAAACATCCAGTTCCTGATATTTTGCTGTAATAATAAGCTCCACTCTTCTGGGAAGGCTTTACACTAGATTTTGAAGCATGACAGTTTAAATTTTTTGGTTAATTTGGACACAAGAGCATTAGTGATGTTGGATGTGGACGTCTGATATGTTCCACTTCATCGTAAATTTATTTATTGGGGTTAAGGTTATGGGTCAATATGTCAAGGTAATTTGTTCTGAATATAGTAATAAATTTCAAATATTTTAAATATAGTAATAAATTCCACTAGTAAAAAATATTAATGATCAAAATGTATACAATGCTATACTACAAATGCAACAATAACAATTAAATGATTTTTATATAAAAATGTTGTTGGATTTTTTTTTTTTTTTTGCTTGTGCATTTTTTTTCTTCTGACATTTGCATATTTTATATGAGTGGTGGGAGTCTTAGAAGATGATGTATATCTCTATTGGTCAGGAAATGCTCTAAAAGCATAGGTAGCCATGCCAATAACAATAGAGCATTCTTTAACATGGCAGAATGAACAGAAGCAGCATGGATGCTGTATTGTAATTAAAAAATAAAAATCTTAGATCTAATAAACTTTTTTAACTGCTTCTCAATTGGGTGCAGTGAAGACGCTTGTACAAAGAAATTTATGCTTACTGTATGGATCTGAAAGCAGT
The DNA here is from genome assembly GCA_028570985.1 of Heterobranchus longifilis. NCBI lineage: Eukaryota > Metazoa > Chordata > Actinopteri > Siluriformes > Clariidae > Heterobranchus > Heterobranchus longifilis. Next base: position 8,863,336 of record JAOVVB010000031.1, on the reverse strand, counting down.
TCAACAGCTACCTAGTGTCCATTTTCACAGATTTTTAATTGAAATACAGCACAGATGAGCACTGAGCTCTGTTCACTCAGCCTTCTCAGACGACTTGTCACTTCTATTGCTGTAGGTGTGGCTAAGCAAAATTTCTTCACTCATCATTTGCATCATCATCATCATACAGTATAAAGCCAACATTAGATAGTCTTGTTGGGACAGTGCAGTATATCAAGTTCTCATTGTTTATTAACAGAACTCTATTTCCAGGATGAGCCCAGGTATGTTTTTAAACTCTATATAGCCTAGAGAGAGAAAGAAAGAGAAAGTGTGTGTGTGTGTGTGTGTGTGAGAGAGAGAGAGAGAGAGAGAGAGAGTAATACTGTCGCCATCTACGAGAGTTAAAAAACATTTTTCCCCCCATATTGTCTTATTATTGTTTTCCATTCTGCTGTGTAAAGTTCACATTCTGTGCAGGTGTGAATGCATCACATCAGTTTGTTTGTAACTGTGGTGCAAGCAAAAATGGATTCCCCACTTTTGGAGATGTTTTTTTAGTTATTTTTTTGATCCGAGGGTGTACCTGACCTCAACCCTATCAAGCACCTGTGGGATGAACTGGATTCCCACAGAAACACTTCAAAATCGCAAGAAGAGTGGAAGCTGTTACAGCTGCAAAAAGGGACCAACTTCATATTGAAGCATATGTATTTGAATACAATGCCATTGTAGGTTTGGCCAAATACTTTTGTAAAAATAGTTTATTTCATCTCTTTGTACTGTATTGAGGTGATTTTGCCAGCACGATGGCTTAGTGGTTAACACTGTCGACTTGCACCACCAGGATCTGGGTTCGATTCAGTTTGCATGTCTATGTATATGTTGACTGGAGGTTCTACCATGGTTGTAAAAATGGGAATAAATACAATGCTAATCACCACTGGCCTTCACAATCTCCAGTTGGACTACAGAAGTTCCCAAATGGATGAGATGGAGTTGATTTTGATGCACATGGCGTAGCTTTTGTAATGACCTGGCAACCCTGCGCATCCCTGCGCTCTGGCTGCTAGTCAGTGTTTGTGTTGGTTAGCCTAGCCTGCTAGTACTGCAGGAGGAGAAGGCGAAACTGCGCGTTTCATTTTGACCAAATATGAACTTTTCTGAGTTTTTCCTCTGGACCTGCTGCTGAGGTGGGGGTTTTGGTGTTTATTTATCTGGACAGAAAAGTCCTTATGTGTTATTATGGTTAAAGCCGAGCGGTTTTCTCTGAGCACTGGCCTCCTGTGTATATGCGTTTAAATGGATATTGAAGCCTTGTAGCTAACAGCTGCTCAAAGTGTGAGTTAGCAAAAAAAAAAAAAAAAGGTAACCCTGAGTGTTTACATGCAGCAATGTTGTTTTAGATGTGTTTATAGCTAGCTAATTAAATTAGTCCCAGATGTTTGTGTGTGCTGTTATTGGGGTGAAAACAGGAGTGTTGAAGGAGAATGTTTTTCCTTAGAGTTAGCCCTGAAAACATGACAGGACCGACATGAAGCTTTGTTAAATATAATACATTTATTAGTAAAAACAAAGACAGAACTAGAAGCAGGTGTGTTGGTGTCGCTCGTGCCTGTTACAGTATGATTGTTGTGGTGACAGTGTACATTGCTGAAAGCGTTATGCAATATCCATGAAGCTCCTCTGATGACACTGGTGTGTGTGTGTGTGTGTGTGTGTTGGGGGTGTTCTGTGGCCACGACTTACTAAGACATGGGAATGAGATAGTATGTTGTGGCCACGACTTACTAAGACATGGGAATGAGATAGTATGTTGTGGCCACGACTTACTAAGACATGGGAATGAGATAGTATGTTGTGGCCACGACTTACTAAGACATGGGAATGAGATAGTATGTTGTGGCCACGACTTACTAAGACATGGGAATGAGAT
>JAOVVB010000031.1:8831773-8842718 GCA_028570985.1 Heterobranchus longifilis | reverse complement strand
AGGTTTAGTTTATTTATATAGCACATTTAAAACAGCCGCGAGACTGACCAAAGTGCTGTACATCCACATCATAAAAAAGGCTAAAAGTACACGATACACACAAAACTAATAAAACTAGTAGGCACAGTAGCGCCTAGTAGGCCAGGGAAAACAAATAGGTTTTTAAAAGGGATTTAAAAATAGGTAAACTAGGAGCCATTCGGATATCAATTGGCAAGTCATTCCAAAGACGAGGCCCAATAACCGAAAAAGCACGGTCACCTCTACGCTTAAGTCTGGAATGTGGGATTAAGAGGAGGTTCTGGTCACAGGATCTCAAACTTCTCAGGGGGGTATGATGGTGCAGCAATTCAGATAAGTAAATGGGTGCTTGCTGGTGTAACGATTTAAAAACAAATAGTAAAATTTTAAAATGAATTCGGAATTGAACAGGCAGCCAATGAAGGGCTTTCAAAAGCGGAGTCACATGATCCCTTTTTTTCTTTTTCAAGAGAAATTTAGCAGCAGCGTTCTGGACCAGTTGAAGACGGGCAATTTGAGATTTAGAAATACCATAATAGAGAGAATTACAATAGTCAAGGCGGGTTGTAATGAAAGCATGAATGGCCATCTCTAGAGTCTTATCAGTGAGAAAAGGTCTAATCTTTGCGAGCGTACGGAGCTGATAAAAGCTAGATCCAATCACGGTAGAGATTTGTTTCTCAAGTTTTAGTGAATCATCTAATAGGAAACCTAAATTCCGAACCTGAGAGGATCTTAAGGCTGATAGAGGACCCCGATCAAGATCAGGGGCCTTCGTGTGTTCCGAAGGGCCAAAGACTATCACCTCAGTTTTCTTTTCATTAAGGGATAAAAAATTATGAGATAACCAAGATTTATGAGACTGCACTTGATTGATGAGACTCTTAAGCGCAGTAAAACATTTGAATAGTACAAACGTTTTAAAACAGACCGTACATCTGTGTCATGGTGGCTCAGTGCCCACTGCAGTTATTCCTGTGAACATACAATCATGTGTAAAACTTAGTATCCCTCTTCTAATTCTATGTGTTTTTGTTTAAAAACATAGTAAAATAATTTTTATGTATATATATTTATGTGAATATTTTTGTCTTTATACAAAAAAGAGAGCACTAACTTTTATGTTATGTATGATCCTTAAAAGAAAACGAAGGATAACTTGTTGCCAACTTGTGGATGAGGCGCATCTGTCTGTTGGAACTGTACACACAATCATTCACAAATCATTCACAGAGTTATTGCTACGTCCTCAGTCCTGATCTCGCCCCATGTCATTTCCACATGTTTGGGCCATTAAAGGAGTTCCTGAGAGAACAGCTCTTCAGACATTCCGATCATGGCTCCAGAGTACTGATAAAACTTTCTACCTTGATGGCACTAGTAAAACATTGGGATAAGTGATTTATTGTAGTAGGGGATTATATAGAGAAGTTTTGTTATTCTGCAGAATATAAAGTCCTAGTTTGACTTGAAAACCCCTCATAGTTATCGTTTGCTATTCTTTTTTTTATATTTTGAATTTTATATTTCCTATTTTATTGCTCACGGCAGGGTCCTCTGCTTTCTAAATTACTCAGACAATGAGACTCATGCTCAAAGCTCTTCAGGTGTTTAAAATATGTCTATGGGCTTTGGGTCTGACAGTGAAGTTTACTGCTGACTAGAGCTGAGACAGATTTCTGAAAACAATGGTATTTTGTGGGGATGCCTTTCAATACCAGTAAATACCAGGTGACTGCTTAAGTTCAGGTCACCTGAGATGTTTATACTGAGATGTTTATACTAAGTCAGGACAAGGTCCAGGTATGTGTTGTTAAAAAAAATGCTTAATTAAGTTGCCATGTTGTTCAGGAATTCCTCCTACCAAATATCATTATGTGGACGATCTGGTGGTGATCCTGCCTCAAAATGTGTGGGACTATCTTTACAACAGGTGAGTAGGGCAGGCACTTCTCAGGATAACAAAAAAAACTTGCACATTTCTATCCTAATCAGTATCCACTGTGTCTGTTGCAGATATGTCACACATGTCTTAAAATAAAAAATCCAATTTTGTGGCATTCCTTCCTTATCAGGCCACATAACTATTTTGATAAAGTAATGGTACATATTTGTTTAGATTTATTTTTTAACAATTATGTTTAGATAGGGTGTAGTTGAAAAAAACAACAACAAATGGTTCTGACATCATCTCAGCACTGATGATGTGCAGCATCATGCCACATCATCTTTCTTAATCAGTTTATAATCCAAACAGCAGTAAAATTGTGCAACATGCTTGCATTCTCCTACATGCAGGTTTGGAGGAGGTCCAGCTGTAAATCACTTGTATGTGTGCACTATCTGCCAAGTGGAGATCGAGGCATTAGCCAAACGCAGGAAAACTGAGATTGACACATTTATCAAGGTCAGAAAATAAAACATGCACATCACATATGTGACTATTATTTGTTTCTTTTGGCAGTATGGCAAATAACATTGTAATTTATCTCTTAATATAGCTCAACAAAGAGTTCCAGGCCGAAGAGGCTCCAACAGTTATTTTGTGCATCAGCATGCAGTGGTTCAGGGAGTGGGAGAACTTTGTCAAGGGTAAAGACAACGGTAAGAACATAAGAACATGCATCTTACTTACATAAAAAAAAAAAAAACTATAGTAAGATAATATGTAGGTGAATATTTAATAGAACCACACCTAATGGTACCTGGACATGTCTGGCACACAAGATTTTCACATTCTCTCAGCCGGGAAGGTAAATCAGAAGCCAGCGGTTACTCGAAAAGAGATCCAGGGTGACCAAAGAAAAATAAGCAAAGAACTACAGCACAAATATTTCCATTCCTAAACCCACACAAAAATTCTCTATGAAAGAAGAAGCACATAGAAACACATTTAAACAAGTCAGAACTCTTTTGGAACAGTATGTTCTGTTCAGACAAAACCAAAATAAAACACTTTCCCAATATTTTGGTTTATCATGTTTGAAGAAAGATAGATTGCTCATATGATGCCACATGCATAGTAAAGCACAAAGGCGGAAGCATCATTATATGAGAAACAATACTAAAGCGTTAAAAGATTTGAATGGAGCAATGAACGCACAACTGCTTTGACTGATGCTCTGGGTTATTAGAACTATTAGAGGATCTTTAGAACTTTAAGCCTTGACTGCCAGCCCAAATCTGATTTGTGGCATATCCAGATTGAAATAAGATTCTTTTCATGTAGTCTGAACAGTATAAAAAACACATTGAATCTATTATTTTGCAAATCTGATTTCATCCACATCCACAAAATATCTGAAGATGTCTCTTAGTCTGGATGCTCCACCCAGTCAAATTATGGATGTCAAACTGTCAATTATGTAACTCGCAAGATGATGTGGAAGTTCAAATCTACACGATCACGTGGTTTGACATGGTGAAATGAGTAAGAAAGTTATGCAAGAATTGAAGATGGAAATAAAGAACAATAGTCCTTGGACAGGGGACAAAGTGAAATGTCTTTGTGGGGATGCATCAGTAAAGGCCAAGCTAGAGGAAATATACAGAAACAAGGTGATATATATGAGGAAATATTGTGCTCTATGTGAGGAAAGGGATTCAGACAGACATGGCGTTGTTACCACAGCAACCAATGCAGATATGTTGACAATGTCTCAGATTTGGGCTGCCAGTCTGAAAGGGGCAAATCCAATCTGTTCACTTTCAGATAACAGTGTGGACAGTCAGTCCTAAAGATCAGATTTGCAAAACAAAGTGGATTTACCAGCATTCTGAACAAGGGATTAAACAATATTAATCTAATCTGCCAAGAAACTCAATCTGTGCTGAAGATTTCAAACATCTAGCCAAAATATTTCAAGAAGGCCTTGCATAAGTTAACCCATCTCCTGACTTGAACCTTGATGTACCCCTGTAAGCTTTGGGAGTTGAAGATAATTCACCAAGAGGAACGGGCCAAAATTGAAATGTAATGTTGTGAAAAGCTAATTAGTTCTTATTGTAGATATTCCAAAGCTGTAATTGTCAACAGCAGTTTTTGTGAAAATGAGCATTTTTCTATTTTCTGGTATCTGAATATTTTATTTCTATCAGTTTCAAAATCTTTTTTATTGGAAATATAAACAAGTTACATATACATACATCAGTTTTGCTTTTTAACAGTGCATTTGTTTATGCTCAGATATGCATGAATGAATTTGAACAAAAACGTACAATGTTGAAAGTCACAACACATTTTATAAATTTGAAGTGGATGTACACAATGGAAGTGTAATAACTAACCAAAGCATAAGCTATGAGGTGAACATAGCCAACAAGTAAGGGAAATTTTCAGTCATTCGTTTAGCACTGCATGCCTGAAACATCACACACTGAAGTGAACTATAAACAAACAGACTGTATGAGCTCCCAGTAGTCTCCCCTCTTGCCTTTCAGATTTCTCTAACCGCCACACAGCGTCTATAATATAAACTTTCAAATGCCACCCAATGGTTTGCCAAGACCACCTACATACTCAAATGTAAACAGTAAGATGTAACACTCTTTTCATATTCCTACCATCACTCCTCTTATTATCAGTCGTGGTCATCTCTTTCTCTGTTAGAGCCTCCAGGCCCGATTGACAACAGTAAGATTGCAGTGATGAAGGGAGGACATGCACAGTTAAAGCATGGTGAGTTTGATTGATGAGCACAAATACAACGAGGATATGCAAGTTATTACTGTTGTTATTGTAAATCCTGTGTGTTTGTGTGTTTGTGTGTTTGTGTGTGTGTGTGTGTGTGCATGTTTGTGTGTTTACATGTGTCTGTGTGTATGAATAGGGGCTGACTATGGGCAAATCTCAGAGGAGACATGGCAGTACTTGTTGGGAATTTATGGTGGCGGACCGGAAATTGCAGTGAGGCAGAGCGTCAATTCTCCTGAATCAGACACGCATGGAGAAAGGAAGATTGAGGCAGAAACTAGAGCACTTTGAGCGAGTAAGACTCAAGGCAGTCACTTTATTTCATTATGTTCTGATCATAGAGATATTTGGTTCACTGCATTCACAGCAGCAAGGTTCTAGATTTGTTTTCCGCATGCATAAAACAACCACTATCTTTATGGCTTATGCCCTGAAGTTCTGTTAACTAGTATAACTGCAATAAATGCTGTCATGGATGTACTCAACAAGCACATTATGTATCTTTTTTCCCCAAATCCTACCACCTGCTGCCCTGCGGATACAAACCAAGGATGTGCAGTGGCTTTTGGAAGGAAAGATATTTACTAGGCATATACATTAACTTGAATTTTTGCATAATCATGAATATAAATGTGGAAACAGTGACCGTCCAAAGCAAAATAGAGCACAGTGTAGGACAATCTTTTTTTTTTTTTTTTTAACAGCCAATTCATACCTTAGTCAATTAGACTTCTAGTAAGCATACCATGAGACTTAGCTGTTCCTTGGGGAGGTGTGTGTGTTATTACATTATTATCAGGTTGTCAATTAAAACTAAGCGGATAAAAGGTCAAGTGTAGCATTTGCATTTGTAATCTCTGGAAGAGGATTAGGCTTATTATTATTTAATTATTTATAATTATTTCTTTCTTCAGAATTCGAACTTTTTACCTCAGAATTATGACATTAATATCATAATTATGACTTTTTTCCCCTCAGAATTCTGAGTTTAAAAAAAAAAAGGTATTTGGGTATTATTTTCTGGTGAGATCAGAAATACAGGGTTCTTAAGAAAGAACCCTGTTACAACATTTAACCAGATAAACAACACTATCAACATTATCAGACAATGCTTCTAAACCCATTGCGAGGTACAATTAGGCAATGAAAAGAAGCATTCTTCCTTTTTTCACTGTGAAAAAGGTGAAAAGTTTGCATGCATTTCATTTGATGAAGAAAAACAAACTGAATCATAACACTAGCTTTTTACTTTGTAGATTTTTAATTTATTTCAGTATGATATAAGATGGTTGTATGCTACCACCTGACCCATGAGAGCGATTTCAGCCAGTGGGTGAACCAGCTTGTTTTGAGCACCTTGGTCATGACACTAAAACAGTTCTGTAAGCCTACCTTGTCAATGTGAGTGCAGGATTATAATGCAAGCATGTTTTCTGATTCCTGTTTCTCTTCCATGTAGGTGGCATCCTGAAAGTGGCCGAACTTTATTTGCACCATGTTTACGCCTGCTTTCCTGTAAGCACTTTGTGAGCGCACCTAATGCCGTGGTCTGTTACCTCTATAGGACTTCGATGTCTAGTAACACACAGGGTTGGTATACTAGAAGGTCTGCGTTTTTGGAGAAAAATTAGTCCGGTACAATGAGTGACACATTTCATGCAGCCGGTGGACTGAGCTCCCTTGAGTCCCATTTCCCCTCCCACAGTCATTTAAGCTTCCAGAATTTAGCTTACACAGGTTCTCTTACTGGAAAACAATGCACTTTGTGGAGTGAGAATAATGTTCTAGGTTGTAAATGTGTATAAAGTTATAACTGGGATACTATACAAGGATGAAGGTTACTGTAGCTTACTGTAAGTCTACACTCCCTTCCTCTCGCTCCTGCTCTCTCTCCCTCTCACATTCACATATACACAGAGATAAAAAAATAATTTCTTTTGTCTTCCAATAATGAGACGTGACCTCTCCTTTACAGCTGTCCTTCTTCCTATGATCCAAGCAGACTAAACCACCATAAACTCTTAAACTTTGGTCAGTCCTCTACATGGTCCTTTGATGGTTGTTTGTGTTGATATTGATGGCATATCTGGCTAGTAACCTACTTTTAGAGTCATGGCAACCTGTTTAGCACTTGCATTCGAACCACTTTTCACTTCTATTTAATATGATCAAACATTTCTAACTCATTTAACTCTTAATGCTATCAATTTGCCACAGCCACAATTTGGCGTTTTTCAAGTTTGATCGTTGGTCTATAATTTTAATGAAAGTTAAAAGAAAACAATTGACAACAATTGACAGTTACTGCACAGAACATAAGGTCTTGTGAGATTTCTGTTACGGTTAAAGTATTAGACATAACTGGATTTGGAAGTCCTCTACTGTGTCAAATGTGAGTGATGGGTGACGTTTTTATGTACACTACGTAAAAAAAGAATAAATAAATTTTTAATTATGATTATGTAGAAATGAAAAGAGAGATTTATGAAAAAAAATTACAAAAATCAGTCCTGTACTTTTTATTTATTTATGTTTATTTTTGCACCTTTGCCTTCAATTGCCTATGGTAGACTGTGGACAGTTGTAACTTTATTTCTTTTATTTTTTTTTTAGTTTTAACTTGTGTTTTTGATCAGTTAGTAAATTCAGGGCTTGTGCAATGAAGTCAGACTGAGGAGCTTCGACAGGAAAGTATTTCAATGTCATGCTAAAGTTTAGATGATTTCACTAGGAGAGATGGTCGCTATAATGTACAGCATGTTGTGCTTAAAAGTGTCAATAGCAACAAGGGACGGTGGCTGAAAAAATCCCCCTCTTTACTATTGTATCATCTTAATTGTACTGTTGGTCTCATCTGTATTTAAAACATTGTATATTTAAATATAAAATTTTATTTCAGGTTTAAATTATGATGTACATTTCGTTCTTAGTTAAATGGTCAGTCAATTGTTTCATTAAGCACAATCATAGACAGCTTGATAATCTGATTGATAAAAGCATTGAGAACAAAGAAGGACTGTCATGCTGATTATGCGAATTGCAACTATTTAAATTGCCAAGTTCCGTGCTTGTGTAATGGCTTTTCGACTCTGAGCCTGTAGCTGTCACTGACAAGGGAACCTAATAAAGCCTGTTTTTTCATCACTTCTCATTTTTCTTTATTTGACTCATGATGTTAAAATATGATGCACCTTACAATGTCTAATTTTATGTATTCAGCTACATGATGATGTGTGTTGAAACATGATGCACCTTCCAATGTCTAATCATATGTATTAAGCTACATGATTGCATGTGTAATCCATAAATCTGTAATGTAAATAATAATCTGGAAATGAAATCCTTACAGCTGTTCTGCACATAATCATCCTAAAATAATTCTTCCCAACATCTTTATAAGACACCCACAATTGTGTAAATTCCATATTTAAGCATTATATGTACTGCCTGACTCTGTGTAGTAAACCTTGGGAAAAAGATTGATTCTAATATAATCATGTTTTGATTAATGTTTAAGACAGTGATTAGGTAAGAAGCAATATACTAATCATCGACTGCACCGTTGCATTATAATAGCACTACCATGCCTAATATTGCATTCCATTTTGCAGTCAAAAAAGTAAAGGGCATGGACTGCACAGAACCTCTGAGAGTATGGCCGCAGATCTTTTATGTCCTGTAAGTTGAGGTGAGGTGGAACGTCCATGGATCAGACTTTGTCATGTTTCTCAAACCATTCCCAGTTTTTGCTGTGTGGCATGTGTTATTCTTCCGAAAGATATTATATACATATTTTCCAGACCTACAGGAACTACTGCTAGCATCTTGGTTTCAAAGTGTTGGCTTGGCCTCCAGATTCCCAAGGTTTCAATCTGATTGAGCATTTGTGGGATGTTTTGGCCAAATAAATCTGGGAATAAATCCAATCTGGTTTTAATGTTATGGTTGATCAAAGGTACTATAAAATCATTAACTCTCTTTTTTAAGGGCATAAAAAAACATGCGGCTTCCTTATGTGAAAATGTGAAAAAAAATTCCAAGTAAGTAGCTCTGGATGAGGATGTATGCTAAATGTTAGAAATCTAAATGAAAACTGTTCATTAAAAAAAAAAAAAAAAAAAAAACATTTAAAAAATATATTATTAATCTCAGATTATGCTGAACATTTATATATAAACTGCAGCAGACATTATAAATAAATAAACACTGACCAATCCAATTCAATATACGTAATTCACAGTGTGTGTAAAGACTGGTGTCTGCCTCTAATCACATGCTGACTGACCCAGCTGAGCCCCATCATCTGTCCCTCATCCATCTTAATCCTTTCATTCAATAGAGCGAACGTGAAGTCCACAGCTACCCCAGGGGAGGTGTGTAAGAGACCACTCTAGTATGTCACACTGACTCGCCATTCTACTAGCAGGGAGATAAAGAAAAGCACTTAGAGACAGAGCAGGAGATGAGAAAGCAGCGCTGCAGATGAACCATTCTGCATCATCAGCTCTGTTCTGGAGACAAGATCCACTCGTACCTTAAGAGAGGTGAGTAGTATCACATTTCTTCTTTTATTGTTTACAGTATTAATATAATCTGCAGCATGAGAAGAAGGCTTTCACATGGATGCCTTGGACAATAATAGCTGCACCCTCTGCCAGTGAGTGGTAGCATGTGGCAGCGGGAAATCTTTTCAACTCGTTATAACAATAAGGGTGTGTCCTAGATCACTGTAATTATACTGTGGTTGTGCCATCAGCTGTAATGACATAAGTAGTAATAGATTTGATCTAAATAGGCATATTTCCCCCCATGCTTCTGTATATGATAGCACATAATATTCATATGCTGAATATTTTGTATTGAAATTCATTCATCACAGAAGACAACTCAAAAACACTATAAAAATACCAAGGGTATGAATAATTCTGAGCACAACTGTATTCTAATTCCATGGTCTTTCATGATTTGTATTGTAAAAAAAAAAATCAATATTATAAAACAATGCTGAAGGCGTCCTTTGCACAGTTGATATTGAGATGTGTCTGCTACTTATACTCTGTAAATCCTTCATAACGGCTCTGATCTGAGGTGCTGTTTGTTAATTGGTGATTTCTGAGGCTGGTGACTCTAAATAAACTGCTCCTCTGCAGCAGAGGTACGTTTTGGTCTTGCTTTCCTGGGATGGTCCTCATGAGAGCCGGTTTCATCATGGTACTTGATGGGAATTTTTTTGCAAATGCACTTGACAATACTGTTTTTGCAAGAACTATTTTAGAACAGCTGACCTTCATGTCTTAAAACAACAACTGACCATTGATGTTACTAAATTACCCAATGTCGTTATTCCAGTTTCGAAAAAATCCAGTATTGTTCAAGAAATAGAAAAGTAATCAAAATTTGTGTCCTACAGTCCTGGTGCTGTGTTTATATATTTGTATAAATGTTTGGCAGACATCCTTGGAGAACATTCCTACAGCCTTTCAATTGACTGAACCTGTACACGCTGCAATTTCAATGCTCTAGATTGTGGTTTCAAGTAGGTTCACTCTTAATTATTATAAGGCATTTTGAAAACTGTTTTCTTTAGGAGCAGTGCTCAGAGATACAATATTTTAGCCCAGGGCAAATATTTTGGGATGAATTGTCCTCTTTTACAGGTTTGATTACTTTGGCTCATGTTCATACTCTTTAGCCAGCAGCAAGAATAAATGATAATCATGATATAAAAGATGTTGACTATATCATTGCCTAATATTATGTTGGGATGATATCCTAACATGATGGGATTTAACCTTGTATTGTGCTGTCATGACTATAAGTAAATAACCATGATGTCACATACTGGATAGAGCATGTTTTGTGACTGAACATTTATTGTATCATATCATATGTATTATGATTTATATTGTGATATATGTTTCAAAGTTGGATCACACTACCTGTTAATAAATTTGAAATGAGGTATCATGGCGGTGCAGCGGGTAGCACTGCTGTCTTGCCTATTAAGCTTGGATTACTGTTTGTATACCGTTTTGCTTGTTGTGTCTGCATGGGTTTCCTCCACGTTCTCCAGTTTCTTCCCACCTTTAAAAACATGCACTCAATGAAAACAACAAACTGGCCACATTAAGTATGGGTATGTACACTACCGTTTAAAAGTTTTAGAACACTTGCAAATTTCTTTTTTTTGTTTAGTGATTTATTTTCTACATTCTACAACAATACTGGGGA
>JAOVVB010000031.1:8807830-8823713 GCA_028570985.1 Heterobranchus longifilis | reverse complement strand
GTCTTAAGATCTTTCCATGAATAAGATTTGTGTTTTCTATTTCTGTGTGTTGCATAAGTGCCATATATGTTTGTTTTGAAATCACATCCATCAAAAGCACATTCTACAGTCTCATGTCTTTTCCAGTGGGAATTAATATGTTGAAAGTAGTCTTTTGTGTTAGAATGAAATGAGTCACAATTTTTACATTTGAAAGTTTGGACACCTTCACACTCTTCTGTTTCTTGAAAATTGTGAGCTCTAAACAAATGCGTGCGCAGACCTCCCCAGGTCTTAAAAGAACAAGGACAATATAAATGAAGACATGGCAATGCATATCCACGACAAATAGTACCATGCTTCACTCGAAAATGTTTGAAAAGTGACTTTTTTGAAGAAGCAACAAATGTGCACAGCTTACACTGCCATTCCATAAGCTGCCACCTAAAAAAGGAATGATAGTGTTAGTGTAAAGGTGAACAGACTGGTATATACAGTAATGGTACTTTCATGTACATATATACTTTTTCAACTACTATGTATTATAACAAAGAGGTATAGAAAAAGACACTGATTTTTATTTACTCAATAATGTCAATTATATCTTCTCTTGAATACAATATGGAAAATCTACCCTCATCCTGCCAAAATGTTTAAAATTTATTTATTTAGTTATTTTATACGCCAAATTTAAAAGATCTACATCAGATCTATTAGTTGCTCCTTGTATTTACAAATTCTTCATTTGGCCTGATGATTATTACCTAGATGTTTCTGATTAGTCACCGTTTCTGTTTCCAGTAAATGCTTCCTGGCCAATGCACTTAAGTAGGTATGAAGCAAACTACTATGTTGGGTTCCTTGTTTTAATAGATACACATTTAATTCTCCTGTAACATTAAAGTCAATTTCTGACATTTACCTCCTCGGTTTTATCTCTATACAGCTTCACTTCGTTTGGAGTCTTGGTGCTGTAACACAGATATTGAAATTATTTAATATATTTGGCTAATAATAATAATAATAATAATAATAATAATAATAATAATAAAAATTTACTTGCTCCAGACATCATCAAAATTTATGTTTTATCAGAAAGTAGCAAAAAGTACACAGATACATAAATTTACTAGAGTATTTCCATTTTTTATTACTTTTACTTGAATGAGTAATGTTTATTTAATGTTAATTTATTTCACAGCTTTAGTTACTAGTTACTTTGATTGATATTGTGGCACAATTATAACTGCAAAAAATTATCTTCAGCGCGTCCCATAGACAGATTAATGGGAAATATAATTTGCGCATGCGCGAGAGGTTTTACACACGAATACGCCATGACAGATGCATGCTCTGTCCCTAAAAGACGCTCGAGTCCGGTGTTGTACCTCACTTACAGCTGTTAAACACTGCCTTGTCCTGCATGTCTTTCTTTAAGTGTCAGAGTAAAACAAGCAAACTCGTGATTCAGTGTGCGTTTTGCGATGCTATTATTAGTTAGAATATGCTACTTTTACAGTACGTACCCTTTTCATCGGATGCTAAATTTAAAATCCTGCATCACATTAACACGGTCTATCTCCCTCTCAAACCCCGCCCCCGAGAAATCCGATGGAAAAGCTCGGCATACGGCATGGTGTTAAAATTAATACCAAGGTGATACAAATTTACACCACATTTTAAGTAACTGTATTAACCGTGCTTTAGCCGAGCAGTTTGTTGGTCGGACTCGGAAAAAAGCCAAATCACAAGCATCGAGGTATTAGGTAGCTATCTTACATGTTAGCTATCAAACATGGCTGTGACAGTATTAAAAAAAAGTAACTGACATCCTATAGGGTCGTGTACGCATGCAGACAGAGTGATTATTTCACTAACTTTTGTTAACTGACTACTCACCAGGAAAGAATCTCTGTGGGACTCCTTGCCCGTTATGTCCTCGCTTTTTCTTGCTGGTTTGAATGCAGATTTCCCATGAGTCTTTGCGCGGTTCAGTTTACTCAATTTTTTAATTTATTGTTGTTAAACATAAATAATAATGATTTGGAATGAGTGATAATTATAGTTCTTGAAACTAATTAGTATAATTACACAATTTCCAAATATTTTGATTGAAATGTATCAAAAATAATTAGTGTATGTTAAAAAATACAATTTGTTAGTCAAATACAATTTTTTTTGTGAAATAAACTTAAATAATAATGTAAATTTAAGACAAAATAAAAAGTTTTTTTTTTTTAAGTATTTATTTTGATTTGTTCAACTCAAACAATCAAGTATGTGATTTTTAGAGATCTTTTTAAGGTAACGTAACCTATTAATTATTGTGAAATTTACAAGGCCACAAAATCATTTTTTAGAGTGTAGAGACCTGAACTCTATAAGAGGTTACAGGTTTACAGGCCAGGAGCACACGGCTGCTTCCACTGAAGCAAGGATGATGATGATGATGATAATTATCAAGATAATGGGGATCTAAACTAAATGATCTCACCAATACTCCTGTATAATGGAGTACATACAGGACTATATATTTACTGTACCTATTGTGGGAGATAATTCTTCCACCTGTTGATGTTGCTGTTAGTTTAAAATATCAATCAGTTAACAAATTACTTACAAAGAGAATTAAAGAAAATTTAAAGAAGATTTCAGACGCCACGCAGAGCTGCATGAAGTAAGTCAGGTTTTTATTGCAGCAATAAGAACCCAGATGAGCCAGCCTAGCAATGCTTTGGATCAAACCACAAGCAGTGCCAAAGTCAGACTGAATTCACAGTGAAAAGCATGCTCCTTTTATACAGTTCAAGGGGAAATTCTCCTCCCCTGTACATTCATCTGTTGACCACAGCAAAATTTTATTCCATTATAATCCAGTTTCTATCAATTAATTTTTCCATTATAATTACACCTCGTCAATTGACTCCTCCCTGCGCTTATCTGACTCCTCCCTGCGCTTATCTGACTCCTCCTACGCTTATAATTTTTCCATTATAATTAATTTTCATTAATAATTATTTTCCATTATCTTTACACCTTTCGTACCTTTTTTATAAAAAAATATAGGGGTGGCGCTTGTTTTCAAGGCTTTTTCTTTGTTTTTCTTTGGTTTGTTCTTCATTTCTCAAGAGACCAGCCATGGGTAAGCATCTTCTTTGCACTATTTTATTTATTTGCCTTATTTTACCCAATTCAATGTTTTTAAACTTTTTATTCTATTTTATAGCTAACTGCGACTTCTCCATTGATGACTTCATCCCTTGGGATGATTTGGACAGCCAGGGCAGTTCAGATCATGTTCCTTCTGAGGACTACAACCCGACTGAACCCGCAAGTCCTGTCCGAGCTGATTCTGAGCTGTCTGGATCTCTGATGCAGTATCTACGAGATAAAGGACTTACTTATTTTAAAGGGAATGATTCTAAACCTGTTCCTTCTAAGAGATGGTGTTTGGATTTTGAGAGTCCTCATTGTTCTTTTCAGCCAGTGAGGCCAGAGTCCAGCACCCCAGCTCCATCCGTCAGAGGACCTGGGTGCCATGTAAGTGTTAGTACTCAAACTGATTTTAAAGTGTCTGTTAGTACACAGACTACTGAGACTACTTCCATTGGTACTCAAACAGATTTTCCTCAGGCTCCTGTGCCTTTGTTAAATCGTGGCATTTCTGCTTTTATTCCCCTCACTGACCTTCCTCTTGGTGTTGTCCTTGCTCAAAGAAGGTTTGATATGTAATTCTATTTCCGTTGATGCTTACCCTGACCCCTTACGTTTTGTATTTTACGTTGGGCTTTTATACTTTGTATTTTATGTTATTACCATGTAGATACACACTTGTATTCTGTGTCTACTCTTATTAAAATATGTTATTCATAAAACTGACTCTGTGTCTCTTCCTTATCAGCTCGTACCAGTCTGCCCACATGGCCATCTACGCACACACACTGTCTCGTAGGGAGATTCCTGATCCTTTCAAGTTTAGTTTCAGTGTACGATTTTATGGCCTGGTCATCCTCATTACTTCAGTTTCGTTCATTATTTTAGTTTCTGGTCCTTTTATGTTTCATTCATACTTTATCTGGTTATTTCTTAGTTGCTTCTGATCTTTTCTACAGTTCCCAAAAGACAGACCATGTATAAGCATCTCTTTACTTGGTATCATGTAGATGCACATAGTAGTTTATTTTGTGTCTACTTTATTAAGCTCAGTATTCTTAAGACTGATCGTGTGTCTTTTGGATATTTGTCTATATCTTACTTAGACATGTGTACGTGTATCTAACACTTGTTTCAATCCTTCATTAGGTGTGCTCGAGTCTCTGCCAAGTCCGACACATGGCGCCTTATCTCGTCTATGTTTTACGACCTGTCATGCTCCCTTTCTGCTTTTCTAGTTCTAGCTGCATGGGCAGGTTTCGAGTACCGCTGTTTTCTGACTTACTCCTGTCTTTTTCTGCTTTGTAATAATGGTACATTTGTAATCTTATTTATATTCTTGCCTATCTAAATATATGTTGATTAAAACATGCTTACATACAGATTAGACAAAGAAACAGATTTTTCTATATATTAATCCTCCTGTTTCAGTGATAAACCTTATACTACAGTAAGTGTGCATACAGTTGAAGTTGATGGTTGGCAATATGTCTTGAAGAAAAAAAAATGAACCCAGAGAAATGTGCTTTTTTTTTTACCTCACAAAGGCAGTTGATAAATGATAACTGAGAGATTATTAGGTAACTGACGCTAGTGGAAAGGAGGCCTGTGCAAGTGTGGGATAGTGACATGATTTGATATTAATTAAACGAATGGTGAGCAGCATTGTAAGAATTTTTAATTTTTAAGTTTAGGTCACAGTATCATATGAGTGGCAGTGTAAACGTTTATGTTTAGTTAAGAAAACATTTAAAATGTTATGAGAAAATCCATTGGCTCTATTAAATTGTTGTGAATAAAAGTACAGGTTTTCTGTCAAAGTATAAGTAGTCAAAGAGGCTCCAGTTCCAGTACATTCCAAAAGTTTTCGGTGAGGTTCAGTTAGAGTTCAGTCAGGTCACTTGAGTTATTCCACCCCAGTCTTAACACATCATGTCTTCATGGAGCTGGCTTTGTGCACAGTAAAGAAATTTTGTCAAAGTAATGACTAGCCACTAGAAAATGCCAAGTAATGCAAAGGTGACTAGAAGCCTTTGACAGTTGTCCTCCACTGTTGTCTTTAAATGACATTTTCTCTGACAATTTTAGGGGTAAATGCTTTATGTGTCATGTCACAGCCCAGACACAAAAAGAACAAAAACAGACCCATTACAAACTCAGTGACTGGTTTATTAGACAAAAGTTCTTAGCCAGCATCCTTAACACCCTCCTCCCTTCCAACTTTACTTTATCTATGTATAGTGAAACCTCAGATTGCGAGTAACACGGTTTGCGAGTGTTCCGCAAGACGAGCAAAGATTTTTAATAAATTTTGACTTGGAAAACGAATAAGTCTTGGTTTATGAGTACCGAGTATTATGTAGCACGCATGCGCTTCTTGTTTTGACGCCGAACATCACGTGATCACAACTGAGCCAATGTTTTTTCTCACTCTCTTGCACTGCTGAATTGTGGGTAATCGTTTCCCCTGCTCGGTCTTAGTGCGCGTCTCTCACTGGTATAATCAACAACCGTGCACGTGTGTACTGTTTACTATAACACTGTAACCACATGTGCGCGTGTACAGCGCACAAAAGAAGTCTCGTTAGAGAGGTTAAAGATCTTTAAAGATTTTCTTTCTCTCCCTCTCTGTATCAGCCTGCACTTTGTCATTGGACACCGTGCCCCTTCACAAACACACACCTCCTCTCGCCTTCACACACACACCCCTCCTCCCCTCACTTTTACACTCTAACACACAGTCCTGATCGTGACATTACTATGTCATAATGCAAAAAAAAAAGTTAAGTTTTAAAGAACAAGGATAACTGTTTCATCAGAATTCCTAAGGAAGTGGGATTAAAAACAGTCCAATTTACACCAACAGTTTGTAGTTCTGTCACAGGCATGTCATTTCCGTCATCATTTTTACATTAATTATTTTGTCATACTGTGCGTGTCACAGGTTTCCGCACCAAATAGGGGGGTATCAAAAATTTTCAAGATTCAACTTTCGCCACACGTCCTCCCTTAGACACCGTAGCTGCTGAGTGGTTTCAACATTTTTGGAGGTAGAGCTCATTGAAGATCTTTCAGTGATGTTCTTCCGCTTAAGTGATGTCTTAAAGCATGCGTGCCACTCAAAACACATCAAACGTCTCATTGCTGCTTCGCTGTAAACTTGCGAATCATGTCAAACATCTGTGTGGCAGATTTCATGTAGGATTTCACGTTCACTCTTCGTTCTAATTTGCGGTCCATGACCTGGTGACGCACATGGTCGGAATAGCACCAGTTGCATAGCACCAGAGGTACAGAGTATGGAGTCTTTTTGGCACACTGATTTATGAAGTTCGGTGCTCGTTGTGACCGTGTGTGCAGCCTTGTGCTACCATCTACAGAGTTGCAGATAAACGTCTAGTTTAATATAAAGAAGTTTGAGCATGTCTCACTAAAGGTTCATAGATCTAGCCTGTGAACATTATGGTACAAATGATTAATACCTCACCGACGCTCATGTGCTCAGTTAATCAGTAGGGAATGGTGGTATTCTTTTATTGATGTAAACGCACCATACAAAAAGGCAATATGTGGAGTCTTACCTGTCGTGGTTCAAAAGCATCGTCCAAACCAAGGCCTCGAATGTGTGAGTGTGCGCCTGAGACACAAAATCAAACCAAAAGCTTTTTAAAGACAGATCGAGAATTGTACAGATGTAGTCATGACAGTTAACACAATAAGGTTTAATCAGAGAAGCGTGCACATTTCCACTCACCGATTCTCTCTATCCTGGTGAGATCTCGCACCTCAGGCACTTTTGGGGTTGACATCTTTTACGACATTAAAAAAAGCAACATTACAAATTCATAATGTTAAATGATTTATACGTTACACGTGTATACACTATGAAGAAAGCGGTTCAGCGCGCGCCACAACGCACGTTACCATAGCGACACTGCAGCCACAACAGATGCTTCCAGTACACAAAACTAGCTAAGATTATTCACAGCGAAGCTAGCTGAACTTATAGCAACAGCAAATCTTCTTCTGAACATTAGTCAAATCTTCTTCTGAACATTAGTCAAAATTTAATCCATCGTGAGTTTTGCAGCAGGTGTAACGTGAATCAGCATTTTCACACTTTGCCACTAAGTCCTAGCTAACCAGCTAACCTAGCTAATTAGCGCGTTAGCAACAGAAAAACAGCACACATTGATGATACGTGGTAAGACATGTAGCTAACTTGGGTAGTACAAGAACGTATTTAATGCTGGCAGGTCTTCTGATCACACACTGTTTACCTAAAAAAAAATAACCAAATTAGCATGAAGTAAGTACATGTGCATCAAGGAAAAGCTAGCGACCTAGATCGATCTGTCACTTCACCCAACATCGATATTCTCTTTTTCTTTAAACCAAGGATTATCATAAGTACTATGAAAACTGATAGTTAATAGTGCGATCTTTAAAACTACAGTGCTCCAAAAAGAAAGAAAAGTGTTGAGAAAACTACATGTGTCTCTCTCACCTGAGCTGCCATGTTTTCTGTATCGCGGCGGCGGGTGTTTCTGAATGGGAGCACAACAGAAATGCGTCCGGGTAGCAACAAAAGTTCCCGCACACAGGTTCCTGTTGGCAGCAAAATTAACCACACGTCTCGCGTTCAAGACAAGTGAATGTGCCTGTATATAATTAGCTGCATGTGAAAGCTCATAAAATGTGATAATTCATAGTCAACACAAGCATTTATTGTAAGCTTTTATTTCCATCCATCCATCTCGAAACCTTTGTAGTCCAACTAGGGACCGTGGAGGCCAATGGTGATTACCATTGTATTTATTCCCATTTTATCACTGTGGTAGTGGTGGGCACATTCGGTCAACATTCACAAGCACATTCACACACTACGTGCAAACTGGGAACACAGATTAACCTAAACTTTAGGTCTATGGACTGTGGGAGGAAACTGGAGCATGCAGGGGAAACCCACATAGCACGGGGAGACCATGCAGACTCCATGCACACAGACCCCAAGGCAGGAATCGAACCCAGACCCCGCAGGTGCAAGGCAACAGTGCTAACCACTAAGCCTAAGCAGTTGCATCATGTAGCTTTAACTTCAAGATAATTTGGTTATTACAGTGTCTTGTTTTGATGTTCTTTAAGGTCAGTTTGTTTAATAATTTATCCAAGCATAAAAAAATACAATTTGCTTATTTTGTTTGTTTAGGTATGAAAATCAGTAAATGAAGATTTTTCTCTTGTAGTATTTTTTTTCTAAGATATTTTTATTGATGAAAAGTTGGAGCTGTTTAGGTTCACATATATCAATTTGCAGGCAAACATTGCCATTACTTTTGCACTTAAAACTTGGAAAAT
The DNA here is from genome assembly GCA_028570985.1 of Heterobranchus longifilis. Classification (NCBI taxonomy): domain Eukaryota; kingdom Metazoa; phylum Chordata; class Actinopteri; order Siluriformes; family Clariidae; genus Heterobranchus; species Heterobranchus longifilis. The sequence continues at coordinate 8,815,223 of JAOVVB010000031.1, read as the reverse complement.
ATTTTGAATCTTTCTTATACTTTATTGTAATCTGCTTTAAACGTAGAGTTGCTTTGGTTTAAGCATTTTTCTCCACTAGGTTTAAATGTATTTTGTCTCACTGCATTAAACATGGATGTATGTTGCTTGTAAGTTATGATCACCAATCATTTCAGACCTTTGACCTTGAATAGAAATCAGATCCGGACCTTTAAATATTAAGTTAGAGAACCCCTGCTATAGAGGAACTATGAATCAAATACAGTAGTGTGAATATGTGGGAAATCTTTTCCTGTACAATGTATGCATGTTCGTATGGCATGGTGGCTTAGTGGTTAAGAGCCTTGCATCGGGTTTGATTCCCACCTCAGGTCTTTGGGCATAGAGTTTGCATGTTTTCCCCGTGCTTGGTGGGTTTCCTCTGAGTACTCCGGTTTCCTCCCACAGTCCAAAGATGTGTAGATTAGGCTATTTTCCATTTCCAAATTGTGCGTGAATGAGCGTGTGAGCGTGAGTGGATGTGTGCCCTGCGTTGGATTGGCGTGTACCCCACTTCATGACCAAAGTCTCTGGGATATGGTCTAGGCCCCCCACGACACTGTATACAGGAAAAAGTGGTATGGACAATGAGTGAGTGAGTGAGTATGTATGTTCCAAACCCCCTCCTCTCCCCTCTGTGCTGACACATGGCTAATCTGGACACTATGAATGCTTAGTCCATCTACCAGCTTCATGTATACAGCCAGTAGATGGCACCATCTGTTCATCGATTAACCCTTATATATACAGTATATTCTATTATTGAGTTCATTTAAAGGATCCAAGTGTGAACATCATCTATCTGCACCATCACATTATAAAACCTTTTTTTTTAAACCTCCCTCTAATAGCCATCAACGGACAAATATTTTAGATCATTTTTATTGTCTTCATTTGTACATACAAACCAACATTAGAATTCGAGTACACACAAACAAACATGGATAATGCTTTACTGTAAATCATTTTGTGCATATAAAACCATATGCATTAACAACATTGCTTATCTACTACGCATTCTACAATTGCATATTTTAATTTATTAATATATTAATAGGTTAATTTAAAAAGGTTAATTTATTCACATTATAGATTCTCAGATTTAGTGATCACAGTGGCAATAAAATGACAAAAAATATGACATTCATTTGCATGTATAAAATTATATATATATATATATATAAAAAATCTATTCCTCCTTAAACTAAGTGAACACAGAGCTACAGCTGCGAAATACAGATGGCCGACTCATACCACACCCAGAATCCAGGATAGACAGGCTCAGTAAAGGAAGCTTTAAACTCATGGATGAGTGTCATGGTCTCTGCTACACTGTAGAAGGACAGAGTGCCTGCATCATAGTCCAGGAAAACCCCTATGCGAGAAGAGTAGGGCAAATTGATATCCACTTGATCTTTCATGTGGCGAGCTGAGTAATTGGAATCGGAGCAGAAGAGACCCCAGGATTTGCGGTTGTAGCCAATGCGGGACGAATCACCATAGCCTGTCCTCTTGATTCCCTTGTAGGTGATGCCAATGGAGGCCCCTTCACCGCTCCATTCCACCTCCCAGTAGTAAGCACCACCAGACAGAGCCTCTTTGCACAGCACCTGTGGCAGGCAGTCGAACCTCTGGTTGTTTTCGTTGTAGGACTGGGGGTCTCTCTTTAGCGCTGCTTTCCTGTTGCCTCGGGAAAGGTAGAGCTGTTTATATGCTGTGTTTGGGTCTAGAGTTAACTGGCAGGCATCTGTTCAACACAGCACAAGAAATCGGAAACAGGGTTAATTATTTTCATAGGTTTTACTTAAGAGATGCCTATTGTACTGTACATAAAGAGCACATACATACATACGAGGTTAAAACAGATAAAATCAACCGCCAAGGTTCAATACTGATTGAGCAAAAGTTTTCAAGGTACTTGAATATGAGAGACCAAAGTGACAGACCCTAAAGGTGAAGCCCAGGCACAGATTTTATCTTTCAAATAGGAGTGCTGACCTTGTACCAGTTTTTCTGTGACTTCAGATCACTGAGGATTTAAATGGAGAGAAAGCTGATCTTTGGTCAGCACTGCTATACTGTTAATGAGTATAGGCCCAGCATGCAAATAAAGTCTAGAGTCTGCCCACCTCGTCTGCTCTCAGAGCTGGTTGTACATTAGGAGATTGCGGCTGCCTGAGGAACCACGTGATCGTCTCTCATCTAGAGGGCCGAGAGTGGCAGTACACACTTCAGACTGACTGCACACCTATGCAGTTATACTGGAATTCAATACGTTGGGCTATATTTACTTTACTTACCTGAAGTTTTTAAAAAAAATTTTTTACATTGTTTAACTAAAAAACTAGTCTTATAAAGATTCCTTAGCTTATACATTTCTGAGATTTAAGTTGCTAATTAGTAAATAAATAGTACTTTGTGGATTATTTAAGCTGTAAAAAGTGTAAAGAAGCGAGCTTATGGTTTTGCTGTCTTCATTACTCGCTAATCGGGGCGTTACCCAGTTTGTGCACAATAGATGAAAGACTTGCCTTTCGAAGCCCTGGCCTTATTGTGTTTCTCAATTAGACAGGAACAAGATTTTCAGCTAAGCAGTTCCAGCTGGAAAAAAAACAACAAACACTTCACCTAAACAACTCTGCAGATGCAGGCGTTCAGCTGAAATGTTTGATGCCCCTCTTCTGCTTCAAGTGACAATAAACACCCAGATGAGGTTAGAGCAAGTGCATGCACCAGAACGAATGAGCCGGAAAGTATAGGAGGTCTCCAGGCTAGGTTTGTAAAATGAGGCATTCACATAAATTTTTGTTCATGGAATGGATTCTCTCCTTCGACAAACTTTACACTCACTCGCCTAACAGGCCCAGCAAGTTCTTTCAGTCTGTTCATGTACAAATCCCATATCTAAGGAATGCTGCAGGACAACTCCCTCAACAGCCTGCCTAGCACAGGGCCAAAGGCCAGCCTTGTTTCTCAGTATGCTGTTTAAGGTATAATTATGCGAATTATGTGACATGCTACCACAGAAATTTCTGAAGCACCATATAAATATGATACAATTATCTTTTTCCGATGCTGTTTAAGTAATAATGTGTTTCTTACAACACGATGAATCAACTACTAATGGAAACCAGATAGCCCTCTAATATAACCAGTAAATTTAATATAGCTGTTTTGCTTTGCTTTTTGATAAAAAAAAAAAAAAATCAAAAGTGCTCAAACGTACACTGGAGAAATTCGTCCCTGGTGCGTGGAGCCTGGCTACGAGGAGGCGCTTGGCTTAGAGTCCTCTGAGCCTTATACGTGTCAATTTCATCACCTAGAGACACAACAGAAAATGATTATTGCACCTCAGTATTGTATACCATCATTAAATGTCTTTATAAGGAACAAAACAGATATTAGGTGTCTACAATGAAAAATCAAATGCTTAATAAAATGACATGTATAAAGAATTTTATTTATCAATTAATTCATGTTTTATATGTTTAAGTATATTAATTTTCATTGGAATCATTTATGTATTATTTTTAAATCTTTGACCTATATGAGATGTAATAGAGGGAAGATAGGGAGGATAATAAAGGGATCTCTAGGATTACTCAGGCCATACCCAGCAACATGAGGAATGGCTAATTGTTCACATTACTCATCATTTACATAACCATTTACATGATCTTAGATCAAAAGGCAACCTTTTTTACAGTTTTAAAATTAAACATTACAGCAGTCAAATCTCTAAAATTGAATGTTGCTTACTCTTTATGGGCTTCTTTCCCTTTTTGTCCTCAAGTTGACAGAAAGGCATCTTGTTCACTGGAAGACAATTTAAAATAAGTAATATGAAAAATAAAAATAACATATTGAACAGAATTATATAGGAAGATTGAATGAACAGAGATTGAATATTCAAGTGGTGTATTAGTGTGGATCTGTGGAGCTTCGTTGCACCTTGGCACAGATTTTTTTCCTCATAATATGGGTTTTACCACACAAAATCGCTTCTTACTCATAAAATCATCCCTGTACCCTTGTAGAAAGGGCGGGGCTTTTTTAAAAGACCACAGAGGTCGGGATAGCAATGTTTCATCATAAGATGATGAAAAGGTGATCGTGATGTGCAGTGAACTCACATTGAACCCAAAAAATAACTACCCCCATAGCGTTACAAAGCCACAGTTTTTTTTCCCTCTTTAATTTGTCACTTGTCTGTATGTTATATACAAAGTAAATGGTTACTCTCAACTAAGAGAGTCTCTATAGTGTGATGTTATATTTGTACATTTCATATATGTTGGAACTCACCTGTGGTGGCCACCTTGACCAGCTCCTCATTGCCATACTCATTCAGGTGTTGTTTTAACTCAGAGACAGTCTTGGTAACCGAGCCGAAGGAGAAGTACGGGTTGACGCTAACAGTGGGCAGCTCTTCAGCATCTGTCTGGGCTATCAGCATGTGGTAACTCTTCAAAAGAAAAGATCAAAGATATAATGAAGAATATTTATTTATAAAGAATAAATAAAATATTCATGTGGTTTAGATATCTGTTTCATAAAGAAGCAGGAGACGATCTGCCTGCAGTCATGAACCTGGGATCCAATTGTTGTTGTTTTTTTAACAGATCAAGCTAAAGCATCTAATCACATTTACATTATTTAAATTGGGGGGTTTTTTTGTACCTGGATGAAGTGGATATGGTCCTCTGTGCGGGACAGCTGTGTGAGCTCATTGTCTCTCCTCTTCAGGTCAGCGATCTCCTGACCAAGACGATCCATGTGGCCCTCGGCTGTGTTGAGCGCCATTTTCTTATTGGACGTAATCAGCTTGGCCATTTCTTGTTGCATCCTTTCGATGGTGTGAAGCATGTCTCCGAATAGCTTCTCGCTCTCCTGTAGTGCCCGCTGAGCCGAGTTCTGGAGAGAAATTTGTGGGTGAATTTTATTTTGTCCCTTTAATTTGATAATACTTCTCTAAATTATGGTATTTATTCATAAGCATTTAAATTCTTGAATCTTGAAGAAGGCTTAGGTCAACTGAAAGGTAAATCTACCTTTCGTAGTTGTTAGGGTTATAGTTTGTATAGCTAAGTCAAATATCAGTAAATACAATGACATCCATTGTGGTTTAGCTTCCTGAAACACTAACGACTGACCTAAATGACTTAAATGACCCATGATTACTGTTAGATGAGATGGTGGACAAAAAAGCATTTTCCTCTTGCTCAAAGGGGCTGAAAGGCTTCTTCTTGAAAAAAAAAAAAAAGTTTTAGCATGTGCTCACCTTTAATGCATCCACAGCTTGTTTCAACTCCTCCATCTGCTTCACTCTGTCATGAATCTTCTCTTGGATTTCAGCTTGTGTGGCACCCAGACGTTGCTATAGTAACACATGCAAAAAAAAAACCATTTCAACCTGCTTTTGCATTACATTGTTCTTTATTTTACTCAACATAAAAAAAAATGGCACTAAGTCACTTTTTAATGACCGTTTGCCAAAAACATTTTTTAATCATTGCTTTAAAAAAATAGTGTTTAATTCTTAACTAAAGCGAGTAGATCCCTGTTTTGGTTAAGGAACAATGCAGGACTTTTTCCATTACAAAGAGCAGAACAGTTGTTCCCACACCAGTAATACTGCACAGACAACTTTTTTATTCTAATCTGGGTGGAGATCACTCCAACTTTGATATGTTTGTTTTAGGAGTTTGTCAAGGAGCAATAGACACTGTCCGTTCACGTCCTCTTTGATAACACGTTGACATTAGGTCAGACTAATTTGTCCTAAATTCAACAAAGTTACTCCCTTAAATCAAACTAAAGGTACAGCAGTGAGAAAGAAATAAAAAAGTCATGGAACAGGACAATATGATATTTAGGATCTTTTTACTAAACCACCAAAATGATAATTTTTTAATGGTTTGTGTCATTCTAATTAACATTAATGGTAAAACAAAAAAAACAAGCTTTTTGCTCTCACCTGCATCTCGCTTCGCTCCTGTTCGGCTGAGACCATATCATGACCCTTGTGCTCTTTCACGGTGCATAGCACACAAATACACATCTCGTCTGTGCGGCAATAGAGCTCCAGCCCTTTCTGGTGCTGTGGGCAGATCTGCCTATCCAGGTGTCCGATCTCATCCACCAGCTTGTGCCTCTTGAAGGTTGCCGACTCATAGTGAGGTTTCAGATGCTTCTCACAGTATGATGCCAGGCACATCAGGCACGACTTAACAGCTTTGAGCTTCTTCCCAATGCAGATGTCGCATGCCACATCCCGGGGGCCGGCGTAGTTGTAGTCCGGAGCTGGAGGAGCTGGAGGCGAGGATTCTGAAAGCCTCTGCGATGTAGAGTTGCGAGAGGACATCAGGCGGCGTGGGTTAGGCCTCTTGCTGTAGCTGACTCGACACTGTGGGCACGCGTATTGGCCAGAGGGGTCAGCGTGGTCCCAGTAGGTCTTAAGGCAGATGGCACAAAAAGGATGGCCACAGGGAATGGACACGGGGTCCCTCAGGTCCTCTTTGCAGAGGTAGCAGATGTCCTGGTCATGCGACATGGACTCAGTAACAGGAACAGGTTGTGATCTAAGTACAGGTGTGTGTCTGTGTGAAGGCTAAAGTAAAGTGAGAATGTGGCACTACAACTGTGTTATATACAGTCAACATTCAGGCACTGAGGGAGGACAAACTGGTTGAGCAGAAACTAGTTAAATGTGTTGGGAGTGGCTGAGGGAAGAAGGAGAGAGAGAGAGCAGTAATGAATGAGAAGAATACTATGAAGGGGAGGAGAGAAGAATGAATGAAATGTATACTCTCAGAACACAGTTTTGGTCACAAGTTATTTGTGTGCTTGTAATTGCAGTACATTTTTCAAATAAGTCCAAGGCTCTCAGTTTGCATAATGCATGTGACACCTTTATAAACAAGCTACAGTAACAGCAGTGAACGTTAGCTTACACACAGTCATCATTTGACACTAGGTAAATATACCCCACCAAAATGTACACTTCATTATTTTTGTTCATCTGAAAGAAAAAAAAAGAGAGAGAAATTTGGGTTTTAATATCATTTGGTTAACCCCTTAAATCCCAGGTCAGTATTCAGTTAATCATTTTAATATCAGTTATTCAGTAACTACTATTAGTTATTTAGACACACTAACAGGACAGGCATAATTATGAGAGTGAGAGATGTAAGTCTGGGTCTGTAAATGGTTTTAGGTGCTTGAGGGGTGAAGTTATGCAGCACTATACAGCTTTTGCAGTCCTCTTTTTTTGCCTAGTGTAAATGACAAACTAAGAGATGCTTTCTATTTTACTGTTTTCTTTTGAACCATGTATCATAAAACTTCCATAAGCATATTTATATTTGTGACAAAT
>JAOVVB010000031.1:8778978-8801708 GCA_028570985.1 Heterobranchus longifilis | reverse complement strand
ATGTGACTAGTGGAAATTACATTCCTCTCTCTCTTGCTCTCTCTCTCACTCTCTCTCTCTCTTTCTCAAATGTAAATTTAGCGTTGACAGCATATCTGTGGTACTGTTATGCATCTCTTCTCGACTAGTACTTTAACGTTAACTCTTACCCAGAAGCCAAGATGGCCATCTGCTCTTGAGTTTCAGTGCAGGGCATAAAAAAGTGTTAGCAAGAATGTGTCCCAGCCTGATAAGTCAGATAGCAACGGGGCAGAGAAGAGCAGGCTAAAGAGGTAAAAGGTCCCGCTGTGGCATGTAGAAAGTGAAATGTCTGTTTGTTTAATTGAGCACCCAAACCTGCAGCACATCTGCATGGCACGTCATTCATTCCTACAGTGCAAAACAGACGAGCAAGGCTAAGATGCAGAGATTCATTTCTGCACTGCAGAACTCCATGATCTACTGTATAGAGCTGAGAATGTAAAAGAGATATAGAATTACTTTCACAATCCGTTTTTTATGTCCTTCATAAAATACAGCAGGGATTTTAATAGCCCTGGTCAAACATCTATCCCTGCTTACACAGGCTGTCTGATTTATTGCTGCCTACACCTTCATCTGAAACAGCAGCTGATAAAAAGCACTGTGATAAGACACAGTCATGTTTACTTGAGACACCACTGGCATCTGCAAAAAGAGACCCCAGATACAGTCATTGCTTTGATGCATATTACATATGACCAAGAATCACTTTGTTTTTAACATTTTATTTTCATTTATCATTAGTATTTATTTTTTCATATCAGCATGCATAGTAAGTGAAGTGTGACTAGAGTTTGTAAAATGCCCCCTTTTGTCTCTCCTGATTGCAGTGCAACCGGAGCTGCTTCTCGTTCAACTGTGACACCTTCAAACTACAGCAGACATGACTGCACCAAGACAACAGCCTAATAGACCTTACCATTTATCTTTTATCTTGCATCTCTACAGAGGCTGTGGACTGTATGGCACGTAGTAGTGCCACATTTTTTTAATAGCTACACAGAGATACTTGACACAGTTTATAAATTACTACAAAGGTACTAAAAAACTGAGCGATATGAATAAATAATTAGTATTTAGTATGTGTTATACTAGTACATATTTAATACACACTGTTTCCGCTATAATTTTCTTTGGAAATATTGTCAAAAATAGCCTACATTTAGAGTGAAAGCAAAACTAGCCACGATTTAAAATCTCACTCATTAACTACTGCATTCTTCATTTATGATGCAACTTCTGTTACAGTCATGTGTACACCAGTGCATATTTGGATAGAGAAAAAGACAATATGTTGTGTATTTTACAAGTTAAAAATTTCATACAATACGACAATGAATTATAATTTAAAACATAACGAATGAAAAAAAGATCTAATTTGAACCCAGTTTAAAGAACGTTTTAAAACATGTTTGACATATAACTGAGTTATACTGTCTGTCCAAAATATAAGTTGCACACTCCTATATTTCATTTTAGCTTTGATTATGGAACACAATGTGGTGGACAATTCATGTTTGAAAATTATTCCTCATACATTCTTTCACAATCTCATGGAGTCATGGAATATGCCTGTGCTGTCAGAATAAAAAAAAAATCCATTAATAGAATAACAGTTCTATTAATGGGGGAAATAGGGCAGTTCTTTACCCAATTCCAGTTAAAGGATAATATATTAAAACATTAATGTCACAATACTTGTGTGCCATTAAAGTATTAATAGTGACAAAAATAAACTGGACCTATATACATTTAATTTTTTCACAATTCTCTGATTTAATATAGCAATAAAACTTCTTACTTGCATATTCATCCTGAACAAAGATACAACAATTGACCTGACATCATACAGTACAGGTATATACATTATTGTTGAGTGTTGGGCAAATGGTTAACAATTAAAGTCATGTTTAAAATAGTTTGCACACGAGTAATGATTGCTACATTTACAAGTTATATTTAGATATTTCATATACTATAAATGTGTTTGAGTGGTTTAAAGAGATGAGTGTACATGGTGCTCAGTGACAAGAGAAAAATGCACAAGTATTGTTTAATTTTAATATCAAATACTACATGTACTACATAGTTCTTATCTATGCTTATGTAATTACTAATAGATCACACCACTACACTGGCATCTTAGTGCTGTCAGGGTTATGCAACAGATTTTTAAAATAAAACCATCTGTAGTCAACAGGTAATGGTGTTTATATGCTTTTTATTCCATGATCTATTTCAGGATGCATCTGTCTTTCCATTACCTCAGAGCACATGAAGGAGTGCTCCATGAAATACCGACTTCTATATCAATTATGCTTGTTGATTTTTTTTTTTTTTCCGCTGCAGTTTTTTTGCAGTCTTTGCAACCTGTTCACTCTAGCTTGGCTTTTTTCCCAAACATCTAGCAACACACACCCAGCATCTTGGCTAAGACTGACAAAGGTAACCATTGTTCAAGGGAAGCACTTGTAAATACCTCGTCTCCATGCGCTGATGAAACAAATGGACAGAGCCAAGCCCTTGACTTGTACATTACCAACATACATGTTATCCATGTCCAGGATATTTTTTATACTTGGTCAGCCAATGTTGGAGACACAAACATGGATTCGTCACTCAGACACGCTCCTGCAATCTGAGTATGAAACCATACACTCAAACAAAATCACACTCAAAGTTCTCTTAATTACTAACTGACTGTAACATGATCACTGAGTCGCAATGTACACAAGGAAACACAAAGCTTCCTGGCTGAAATGTGCCTCGTAAGAGCAGAGCCGATGCCCTTAATGTTTTGCAAACTTTCAGAGGTCACATAGGGGTTAAAAACATGCAAACTATTGGTATCATAATCGCCATAGTACTGCTTTGTTATACTGACTGCCTTGCATAAGGCTGCGTTTTTTTCCCCTGGTGCATATGCATATACATATACGTATTAATATTAGTATAATATCACCAAGCCTGCTATTGCTTCCAAAATTAAAGACATTAGTGTGCACATCGCAGGGCAGAAAAAAAGGGCCTCCACCCAGAAAAGGCTTCACCTAGCTCTGTGTTAGTTATTTAGTGTTCACACAGAGACAATCGCAGGAAAAGCCGTGTACGACAGCCTTTCCTGGAATCTGATCAACTCTGGAAAAAAAAGAGGAAGGAAAGAGAAACTGGCTTATCAGAAAGTATACCAAATAAGGAATGAGGCGAAACCATCTACAGAGTGATGTCAGATAGGCATGGGAGGTGGGGCTGATGAAACCGGTCTTGTCCAGCCAGTCAAAGTTTAACAAGTGTCACCGTCTCTGATACTACATGCGCACCTGGAATCTGGACCAAACCAGTTTGAAAAATGCAGCTCTATAACAGTACATTTTGAAACACTTTCTGAATCCTGCTCATGAACCTCAAAAGTAGCTCACCCTAAGGGAGGTTAGACTTGAACTTTGCTTTGTTTGCAATATTCAAAAGACACATTTTGTATATACTGAAGTGCAGGGTACAACACAAAAAAAGGTGCACCCAAGCCCTGCCCCTCTCCAACGACAACACGCTTGCTGTGGCTATGCAAATGAGAGGAGAACCATTGAAACTACTGGGCTCAGGCATGTTACACAGCACTGAAAGATTACACAAACCCTGAAAAGGCAGACAGAGCGGTATCAATTGTCCTCCAAAAAGGAAGTGTCAGGTGGAGGGAGCTTGAAAGCTTGTACTGCAGGGCGAGGGCGACATCTATGAGTTGGCAACCATCAAGCCCGAAACTAACCACAAAAGAAGCAGTCAATCAAAATTATCTACACACTTGGACAGAGAGTTTATTTTACAACTGCAGCACGATCAGGACAAGTATCATGTGTGCTTTGCGGACGTGCAATGTGATTAGGGTTGACAAACACGACAGGAATGCGTGTCCATGACATGCAAGGAATGTACTGTACTCTAAGATGCTGCAATCTGACTTACACATATCTACATATTTTCCTTCATCATTATGACTTATAGTTTATCACAAGATATGTTTTTACTCCAAATGCCATTAATTAACCATAATGTATTTTCCCTAGTTAAAACAGCAGATTGAAATTTATTACATATCTAAGAGTCATAATTTGGACTAGCATTTTATAATTACACATTTAATCCTCTATGTCATTGTATCTAATATAAACATGTATTACACTTATACATTTGGATGAAAAATGTGATTTATACTATTTAAATACCTATTTAACGTATTTAAATGAACAACTAGTGTATGCCTCCCAAAATGGCAACATATTCTCTTTTTATTAAAATTACTATATTATATGGGGTTAAAAATGTAGGCTGGATTTTTAGTCGCTGAATGTCCCACCCTTTGGAATCAGTGTCACAGGTTCTGAAATCGTGGGAGTGGAGCTGTACTCCTCTGTGACAAAAAAAAAAAAAAAAAAAAAAGTTAGACTAACAGACAGAAACTATTTAATGAGATGTAAACACACCCGTACAGCAACTACACAGTGCGACTTGTTCGACCAGATTTACTCCAACATATGACTCAATGTATAATACAGTATTATATCATTACTTCATTGACCAGTTTTCAATGTACAGTCACACCCCAATTATTTGTAATGAATCAAATTATATTAACAAGAATCTTGTTTATTTTGACATTTATGCTCTGATAATGTTAGCTCTATGGATGTTTTAAAAGCAATAGAATTTGCGCAAAAAAATATTTATGGTGTATGTATACATTTAAAATATTGCTCTCAATTCTAAATAAAGAGGAAAAGCGACAACCCACTCTAGTGCATGTTTCTGTCTTTACGAAACAGCTCTCAGTTTCATCCTGGGACACTCTGGACTACAATTCACTCATTCTCAATAGCCCTGCCCTATTTTTCCTTTACCCCACCCTCCACCCTCTCATGCTCTGTCTCTCTTAAGGCTCTGGCACTCCTAACTTGAATTGCTTTCCTAAGGTAGGCAGTGCTCTTTCACGCTCTCTTTCCTGCTGTCTATCTCTTCATAAGAAGGGGAGGGCTTTACCTGCTTTCAATCAATAACCAGAGGAATTCACCAGAACAAGTTGGTTGAGTGTGCAGCTGCTGGCTTTACAGCCCCACCGATTGCAAGGTTCGAGACTTCTGGCTTCTTCTCTTTTGCTGCGTGCTCTCTCTCTCTCTCGCTCTCGCGTTCACAGACACTCCTTGTTGACTTAAACAGGTGTTTGGACGCATCTTATTTGTGTGAACATATCTGTGCATGTGTGAGGTGAACATGGCTGAGCCGGTTTCCCCAGATTACTTCAGCTGCCACCTGTGCGCGAGTCTCCTGAGAGACCCAGTGGCCATCCCCTGTGGCCACAGCTTCTGTATGGACTGCATTAGTGGCTACTGGAATGAGGCTGACTACACTGGGATTTACATCTGTCCTCAGTGCAGGATCACTTTCACACAGAGACCTGTGCTCAGACCCAATGCAACCCTCTCGAAAGTGGCTGAGAAGATCAAGAAGACTGGTCTGAACCTCAACCTGATGCCTCCAACCAATGGGAGTTTTGCTGGACCAACAGACGTGGCTTGTGACTTCTGCTCGGGAAAGAAACTCAAAGCCGTCAAGTCCTGCCTCAACTGCTTGGCCTCGTACTGTGAGAAACACCTGCAGCCCCACTACGAGTCAGCTACTTTCAAGAGACACAAACTCGTGGATGAGCTTGGGAACCTGGACAGGAAGATCTGCCCGCAGCACCAGAAGAGTTTGGAGCTCTTTTGCCGTACTGATCAGATGTGTATCTGTGCTATCTGCACCGTCAGCGAGCACAAGGGTCATGATATTGTGTCAGCAGAGGCAGAGAGAAGTGAGAAGCAGGTAAGGATATATATGTTTTAAAATCAAACTCCATGATTCTGATAGAAACTAAAACTGAGATAGTTTTAGTTTTAGTGTATGGATGTGTGCAGAACCATTAAACTATCCATTTATTAGTGAGCATTAATTTTAATTACCTGGGTTTATCTCAAATCTTGTATTTGACTTTCATTCAAATTAGTTTTCTGCTGTCTATAAAAAAAAGTCATCCATGAACCTTTAGTGACAATTTAAGAAAATGTGTTATTGGTAAACTAACTAGTGGAGCTAACTAGTTATGGCCCAATGAAAGAATCACACCCTGGCAGTCAACCCAAAATTGGGAGTGTCTCTGTAGCAAATTAGCCAAAGGTGACCCAAAGCATGTTTTGATTGGGCTTTTCTCTGGAAACAGCTCACATTTATTTTAACAAAGAAAAAATGTTTTATGTTCTTGGAGCTAAGAAAAAAAGGGTGGGAAAGGGTTTGGCCATAACTTGTGGTGTAAGGGACAAGCAAAATCCCACAGATAAAGGTATGTGAGTGTGAGGAGATCAGGCCAAAGCTCACTGACCCAACCCCTCCACCCCCAGCCTCCTACATTATCAGTAAAAGGAATTGAGAGACAGACCTCCTGCTAAACCACTAAAGACATCACTGAGTCAGTAAGTGGACACGTATGATTGGGAGAATGTGCAGATGTCTACCTCCCTCTGACCCCCCTTTGGAATTTCATCGCTTTTAAATGACTAAAGTTGTCCTGCACCCTTACGGCATTGTTTCTGGTTTGGTTGTATGAACGCTTGCAATAGCCAGTACCTGCGGGCAAGTGGAAAGACAAGATTAAAAACTATAAATAGCTGTCCTTCAAATGCTTTCCCCTTTCCTGGAAATACGGGACAACTGACAGCAGGGATTTTTCAGATAAAAGCTGACAGTATTTGATATGTTTTTGTTTGTCTCCATAAGAACATTATCAAAGCTTGGCGATAGGTCCAGCGCTGTTCTCATAAACCTTGTGATCCGCTGCCAGAGCGGGAACCAGCAGGTACTAACTGAGAGCGGTTTGTTTACTCTGTTGAAACCAGAAGGACCTTATCGCAGATTTAAGACCCCCCTCTATTTTTCATCAGCCTCTCAGGCTCTCACACAAACAGAGACACACACCACACACTCCCTTTATTCACCCCCTTCCCAGATTCCCCACATTCCATCAAGCTTATCTTGAAGAATGGTCCTGTGGGCTCACTGAAATGGCGCACCAAAGCCCCCTCTTCATTCTCCAAGGGGCCAGGGCATGTGCACCTTGAAACGCTCCTACAGAAGGCGGGAGCGGCTAGTTTCACATTCCTGGCGTGGCTGGCATTCCCGCGCTCCCTTTTTCTTTCCTCTGTCTCCTTAGGCAGAGGTGCAGATATCTCTTAATAAGACTATTACTAACGAGCCACAATGACACACCATGTGAAGATTTCCACCTTGCCAAATACAGAAAATGAGTGTACAGAAGATACTTCTGAGATAGAGTTTTATTAACTAATTTATTTATTAGTTGATTGGAAAACATTATAAGTTTGAGATTTAAATGCATGTATGTGCTATTAAAAAGTTTTATTTTGTATTTAAACAACTTTTGAGGAAACCATTAAAAGCCAATAAGTATTACAGAATGGTTTCCTTTTCTCAAGTACAATTGTATTTTTTTATTTGACTTTTTTTTTTATTATTAATAAACTCACTCAATGTCTTATGTTTGGTTTTTTTTCTGTCTGACAGAAACTTCTTGGAGTGTCCCAAGCTGAGATCAAACAAAAATGTCAGCAGAGGACCAAAGAGCTGGAGGAACTGAAGACGGCTGTTGACTCGCTGAAGGTAGGTCACTGTTTCAATGCATTCCTCCAGAATGGCCCCTGTTTTCCCAATCAAAAGCAACCTGTAACATAATCAGAGCAGCCCAAAAAGCTGAAAGCCATATTATGTGGCAGTGACCCAGGATAGAACCCTTATCTATTTAGTAACTCTATAACAACCTCATGCACGGGAACACAAATAAACCTTGAGGCCTGGGTGTATTTGTCCTTTTGTCTGATAAAGTGGAAACCAGCTGTTAATACATGTGTGTGCCTTTTGTCCTGATACTGTAAGTAAGGTCATTGAAGTTAAAACAAAGAAAACTAAAAGAAAGTTATTGTACAGTCTGGAACAAAGTGATTAGTCAGTGGTGGGATGTGTTTGCTAACTTCGCGTTGTGTATGTGTTTCAGAGCTCGGCTCAAAGGGCCATGGCAGAGAGCAAGAAGATGTTCGATGAGATGATCACTTCCATCGAGAGGATGAGGTCGGAGGTCACCAAGCTGATCAATATCAACGAGAAAGCTGCGTTTGGCCAGGCTGAAGGACTGATGGAGCGCTTGGAGCAGGAGATTGATGAACTGAAGAAGAAGGAGACTGGCTTAAAGCAGCTCTACAGTACAGAGGACCACATCCATTTCTTACAGGTAGACAGAAAAAAAAAATCAGTGGTTGGAGTCTTTTAAATGTGCCTCAGTGATTTCAGAAGTTAGCTCAGGCTAGCTGCTTTGACACACAAAATTCAAACAAATACATCCCCACCCTTCAAAACCGCCTCCACTGCTGGTTTAGGGTGGAATACTGTAATGCTAGTCCAAACAGGAAGCTTTCTGAATTGAACGGGAGTATGGCCATCTCCTGATTGCCAACAGCTTATGTCAAATTTAAAAAACAACACAATAATTTCATCATGCAACCATTCAAAAAGTGAAATCTTTAAAATTCTTGAAAAATGCATTACTCCAAGGGGTTTATAAAGGAAAAAACACAGGACATGTACACAGTTATATCACTTGTTTTCCTCTTCTTCTTCTTCTTCTTCTTCAACAGAATTTTAACTATCTCTGCACACCAACTGATGATGGCTTCATTCCAAAAGTGTCTTTAAACCCAGACTTTTCATTTAGCGCCGCCAGGAAAGCAGTCGCAGAGATCAAGGAAAAACTTGAAGAACTGGGCAGAGAAGAACTGATGAAGGTCTCAAAATCAGGTGCTATTTAAAAAAAAAAAAAAAAAACTCAGTTAAACAGGTTTTTGCCTGAGTTCACTGCTGAGCATGTTAGTTCACACTCTATAGCTATTATTACTGCTGGTTCTATTGTACGTTTCTATGGCCTTCTAAGGGTAAATAGTTTACATTTCCAACACCTATCAACTCCTAGTGTGAGGAATTTTTATCCAGCTACACATTGCACATGACCATGACCTGCCACAAACTCAATAAAGTAGAGTCATGTGACTGAGCTGAAAAAGTCAATAGTACTTTGAATCGTGACTAAAGTGTAGTACACAAAAGGAACAGCTCTGATTGGGTGATTAACATCCTTTTGTGTGTCCAGGATGTGTTATGTAATGACACAGGACTGCTGATTAGTCAGCTTTGTGAGCATAGCTTCTTAATGAAGTTGATGTTTAACAAACAAATGACTTGCTCTTGATGTGTACTTTCCTGGTGCCTTGCAGTGAATGAAGTACCTGTTTACACACTCGTGAACCGCAGTGTCCGAGAGAAAAGCAGCCGAGGTAAGGCATTAGAAAAACCATTCAAAGAAAATGCAGTATCGAAAAGCTACATCAAAATGAATTAAACATAATTATTTGTTTTAAAAATATATTTTATTTCTGTATCTAGTCAAAGACATCCAAACTGTGGACAGTGCTCCTCCTCCTTCACACCCCAGGAGCCGGTCTGAGTTCTTAAAATGTAAGTAGCATATCTAATCATTCAGCAGGTTCACTTGGATTGTGTAGCTCTTATGCATCATGTTCATGCTTAGAGAAAAGTACTATAGAAAAGTCCTATGTGGTATAGATATCAATATTATCTGATTTACTGAAAGTAATCAAACGCCCTTTTCCTTGCTTGTAGACTTCTGTCAGCTCCGTCTAGATTCCAACACAGCCTATAAAGAGCTCTATCTGTCAGAAGCCAACAAGAAGGTGACTCGAACCCGCAATCTGCAGCCCTACTCTGATACTCCAGAGCGGTTTGATACCTTTGCTCAGGTGCTGTGTCGCGAGGCTCTATCTGGTGGCCGCTACTACTGGGAGATCGAGTGGAACGGTGAATTCTCTGTTGGAGTGGCCTACCGGGGCATAAGCCGCAAAGGCAAGGGTCCCCTTTGCCTGCTAGGGTACAACGATAAATCCTGGAGTCTCCTCTGCTCTGACACGGGCTATTCTGCCTGGCATAACCGGGTGGACAAACCCATCAGCGCACCACATTCTCCAAGGATAGGCGTCTACCTAGACCACACCGCAGGGGTACTGGCCTTCTACAGCATCGCCGAGACCATGACTTGCCTCCATCGCTTTGAGACCACCTTTACCGAACCTCTATATCCTGGGTTTGGAGTTGGAACATCGGTTAAAATCTGCCAGCTAAAATGAAGAATTTAATGACTTTTTTTAAAAAAAATTCAGAGAATACATTTTTTTTTACACCATTGTGTTTTATATTTTTTTAGTTATCACTAAAACCACTGCATTTTACTTAAAAAATAACAAAAAAGAAAAAAGAAATTGATTTGCAAATTGCAGCATTTCATTTATACCTATCCCCCAAAATAACAAAAAAAATATTTTTGTATTTTTTAATTATCATTTTAAATACTAAGCCGTATATATTTATCCAAGTACCAATTGCCATTGTTCATTTTGCGATAAAAGCTTGTTTTTTAAATTACAAATTACTTCTTGATTTTCCAATTAATTTTTTAACAGACAAATGTGTGTTTGTATCTTATATCCAAGTGCTACTATTAAAGTGATGTGCTATAACAACCTCAAGATTTTTTCCACTGGAACATTTAATCTAAGACTACCATGGCTAACAGCAATTTATCTCATAATCCAGTTAAATAAATAATTAGTATGCCAGATTCAAACTCAGTTTTGTTATGTACAATTACATAAAAACCTAGATGTTTTCCTTTTCTATACAGCTAAATCTTTTTAAACTAAGGCAGTACACACAAATCCTCTAGATCTGGCTTTTTGCCACTGGCTGTTCTTGCATTCACAGCTGCACTGGTGAACTTTAGGAAGGAAACATGCTCCCAACCCCTTCCTTTAGTGTTTCAGAAAATCAGTACCAGGATGACAAACCTCTCAAGTTAAAATAATGTTTTCTGGATAATTACTGCAGCTGTAGTCTTTCTCAGTAACTTGGTGTAAAGGTTTGCATATGCTTATAGTAGATCCTACAGTTTAAATCAAGTTAAAAAAATAATAATACAGAATTATCTGTGTGGATAGGAATATGAGAAACGATCAGATATGGCACAACATGCACAACCCTGTTTAAACTGGCTGTTCAGGTTTTCACCTGGATTTAATGTTCTGTCTCTTCTAAAGTTTTAGCAGTGGGATTGTTGGAACTAAATATGAGAAAGAACAGCCATAAAAGGGGAAATTCCTGGCAAAATGTTGAGGTGGTTATTCAGGATAAGCATAACTTCTCTCCTTGATTTACTACATATATGCTTATACTGTGTACAGTCATATGGTTTACTGCTGTACACTATTAATTGATCTATTTCATGGGACAACATCAATGTTTCTATTTTGACTAGTTTATTGTACATATTCTGGGAAAGAATATGTTCCTGTTTATGCTCATCCTGCCGTTCACAACAATCATGAACCTAACAAAAAGCTTGCTGTTACGCCCTCTTTTGGTGAACAGCAATAGGGACATACACTCAAATAGCACTTTAATAGCAACTCAGTACTTATACTGGGTAGGTTGGACCTCCCTTTGCTGTCAAAACAGCCTTAGAGGCATGGGTTCCTCAACATATTTCTTTGAGATTGTTGTATGTGTTGGCATGATTAGAAAGAAAGATCTATAGCATGAGGCTGTCTGGCGGGCAAGGAGAAAAAATATAAAGGGCACTTAATACATTTAATGAGCCCACCTGAAACAATGATGCACATTTTAGTCTACTGTATATACATTGCTATGTGATCTACCTAACAAACTCTGTATTAGGATAAATAATAAAACTAAACTCATCTCATTCCTGACCAGGATAAAGTGTGTTGAGCACACCAGGTGACAGGATGTGTTGTTTCTATAGCAGTGGACACCCAATCCCCCAACTTTAACATCCGGGCTTTAAGACTGGCAGTGGTGGAGTAGTTTCTGTATGGGCACAGGATTAAGGACCTTGGCCAAAGTTCCAACAGTGGCAACCCAGTGGTAGCAGGGATCAAACTGACTTCTCAAAGTGATTCTTTAAATTGAATAAATATTTTTTTTAAATGTAGATATTTCATTTCAAGGTAGTAAGTTATATGACCTACACAGCACCCACAGCACATACCCATTACCTCTGACTTCCTGATGATTAAAGCTGACTCTTCCACACTCCCTGCATTATCATTTAACTCTACATTATTACTAATATTACACAGCCTGACTGAAAAAAGTCACAGTTTGAATTAAAAACCGCAAATGCCTTCGACATGATAATTACTGCAGTGTTTGATATGTTTCAGCGGGTAAGAATTATTTATTTATTTTATTCCTTTCAACTGATGCAGTGAGTAGCTTCTCATTTCTTAGAAAACCATGTCAGAGAATGTAGTCTGTGGTCGTAAAAAAGCTGTTACTGTGTTTCAGAAGGGCTATATTATTTGCCATGAAGCAAGGAGAACAACTAAGGAGATGGCTTAAATTACTGGAATTGGGTTAATGCAATTCATTTCAATTATATTATATTACATTCTATAAAAATCTTTTAACAATGGACATTTTTACAACACAGTTTTACAGAAACAAATATTCTGGATATTAATTTAATCACTTCATAGATTTAAACTTCATAGGCTTAGCTTTTTTTTTATTACGTCCCATCCGACCTCACTATAATAACACTATAAGTGAAAAATATAATTTATAGTTATATAAATATCCTTCTACAAATTATCCAAATATCTTCAAATATCTTTCACTGGCCCATTTCTCACAGGTGCAGTTACCCCAAAATGACAGGGTGGATATCAACTTCAGGGATAAGTACAAAATTAATTAATTCTCTATACCATTCATCCTGTGTACAGGGTCACGGGGGCCTGGAGCCTATCCCAGGAGACTTGAGGGCATAAGGCAGGGTACACCCTGGACAGGGTGTCGAACCATCGCTGGGCACTCACACACACACACACACACTCACATGCTCATTCAAACACTAAGGGCAATTTGGGAATGCCAATTAACCTAATCTGCATGTCTTTGAACTGTGGGAGGAAACCGGAGCACTCGGAGGAAACCCACCAAGCATTGGGAGAACATGCTAACTCTATGCACACATACCCAAGGCGAACCCAGACCCTGAAGGTGCAAGGCGACAGTGCTAACCACTGTCACTGTGTCGCCTACATGTACAAAATATTATTACTATTATTATTATTATTACAAAGAAATATGTTTACAATAAAAACATATGAAAAGTGTCATTCATTCACAAGGTGCACACAGTGAAGTTAGCAGGGCAGCATGTCAGACATTACAAAATCACATACCCAGTAAAAGAAACGGATTGAAACACATTTCAAGAGATGTTTAATTGTGTCTAAATGTTTGGTCATTTAGATTTACTAAAATCTCAGAAGTTTATTTATTTATTTATTTATTAAAATAATTTACTAAAATTATTTTGCAGTATACAGCATTCATGATAACTGGGTGATTCGAATGAGGACACCCAAGGCACTTTATAGTATTAATAACCCCTATCGTAAAATTTACGTACAATAAATTGAATATATTTTTTGTAGGGGAGATATAAAGCTAAGATTTAAAATCAGTTAGAGGAAACCAATTTAATGGTTAAAACGGTGGACAGTGTATCTGCAGTTAGTGTCTATCCGCGAATCTGCGAATGCGAAATATAAAACTTCACAGCATACGGGCTGCAGCGTCATGACAACGAGATGTTTATATCAGGTCTTCGTGCGTTTCTGTTTCTGATACCAGGGTGTCGATTCAACTGTTACATTGCGTAATATAATAATTTAAATGTAATAATATGTCCATTCCGTCTTATTTATTCTAATAAACTCTTGTAACACTTACAGGAATTTGGTAGTAATTTAGCCTGTTGGCTTGAAATCAGTTTGTCGCCTAGCTTAGCTTTGCCTAGCGTGTTATAATCCTAGTTTTAGAAAATGGTAAAAGGTAAAAATTTCAAAGTCAAAATTCTTTTAATTGGACCAAGTGAGGTGAGTATGGATTTGGTTATTGTATCGTTCGCAGTGATGTTTAAAACAAATACTGGCGTTAAAATTAATGTTAATATTAACAGTGTGGGAAGACAGTTCTGGCAAATTTTCTCTCTGACACCATGGAGACTATAGGAAGTGATTACAGACCGACACAGGGAGTCAGGTCAGTACAGTGTAATCCATGGTTAATAGCATTACATGGTACACGAAGAAATATTTTAGGCTTTCCTTACTAAAGTTTTCTGACATGGTGTTTGCAAGGATACTGGAGTTTGAGTCTCAGAATCTGAGAAGTGCCACCAAAGACAGTGCCTGTGAAGTGGAGCTGTGGGATTGTGCTGGAGATTTCAAGTGAGTGTACATTGATTCCTCCTCAAACAATTCAAAGGCCTAGATGTAAAAGTTTTATGCAGAAGATTACAGTATATTCCATGACTACAAAGATGATATAAATGCTGTCAGGCTTGTAAATTTCCAGGAATGTATGTCCGTGCCAAAAGAAAAACTACTTCTGATTGTGCGGAATAAAATATCCCCTTGCTAAACTAATGCATTTTGACTAATGCTTGGATACCATCAAAGTAAGTTTTTCTCAGTACGCCAGCACCATGATCAGACTTCCTATTTCCCAGGAACTCCTTTAATGCCCCAGACATGTGAAAATGGCTTGGATTGTACAGAGGTTGTCGCGATAATTCCCAGCCAAATTCCTGTAATGTGCAAGTGTGCGGTGGGCATTGTGAGGTCATGCATTGTCCTGGAAACACAGAACATCTTTTGTAAGCGAACCAGCCCATATTTTCTACTAAAGAAAAAGCCCATTCCTATAAGGCCAGCATTTCATCACTGATGATGATGTGAAGCAGGCAGTCTGATCATGACTTTAGAATACTGAGAAACCTTTCCACAATGATGATATCCAAGCACTAGTGAAACGCTGGGATAAGTGCACTAGTGTAGCAGGGAGTTATGTAGAGAAATAAAGGTAGTTTTAACTGTCATAACTGTGTTTGGTTATTCTATGCAATCAAAAGTCCCGGTTTGACTTGCACACCCTTCGTATAATATTGCACGCTTTATGTTTAGTGTGAGGTAACCATCCATTTTTTATATTTTACCAATATCACAATTGTGTTTATCAGACCAATACTCAACACAAGTTTGATCCTGTTGACATCCTCTCTTCTTATACAAAGAAGGTTTGCATTACAATTTGGGGATTTGTGCTCATTTAGCAACAAGAGAATAACTGAAGTGAGGCACTGATGTTCTGTCATGAGGCTTAAAGTGTGTAGTTGGTGTTTACTTCCTCCCAAAAGTGTTCACTATTGGAGGTTGAAGTCAGGGCTTTGCGCATTATTTGTCATCAATTTTAGCAAACCATTTCTCTAATGGAGGTTGTTTTGATCTGAAGGGAATTTTTATGCTGGAACAGGATTAGAGCACTTGGTTCAAGTGAAATGGAAAGAAATGGAAATGGTACAACATACAAAGGACATGTATAACAGTGCTGCACAATAAATCACACACAAAAAACAAAATCGCAATATGGACCTGTGGAATTATTCAATCACAAAAAGCTGCAATTTATTACAGGTAATTAATGCATAATCAGGAATTTATAGAGTATAATTTTTTTTACATATATAATTTGATAAACAAATATTGGCAGACATCCTCTTAATCATTTGTGGCATTATTTGCTGTTAACCAAGATAAATCTAAAAAATAGTTTGAATATAAAAGGGTTAATTTAATTAGCTATTTACTGCAGTTTAAATCGCACTATGAATCAAAGCAATTGCAATGTGATTTTCTGATCAAATCATGCATTACGTGCTGTTTAACTTTGTGGCAGTAGTCAGGTGTTCACGAGTATTTTGGCCATATATTGAGTGTAATGTCTAGAACTGAAAGTTGTTCCAGTGTACATTTGGCATGTGCTGTAACAACTGTATAAATCATGACTGGTTGCTTAAAATTCACTCATACAGTATGTACATAAGCGTAGATAATTTTTTCCTGTGGTACAATTCTGAATTTTATTACATTGTTACATAAAATCTCTGTGTGACTGAGATAACCATGGAATTATTTGATTAGTACCTTTAGTCAAGATTGTTAGTATCATTAGTCAAGTGAAGGTGGATACTGTAGCACAGTTCAAATTTATTTACCATACGTATTATATAAGTAATATACAAGGATTCATGTAAAATATGGGCAGTGGTGGCTCAAATGACTATGGCACTGGATTACAGTAAGGTCACCACCAAGCTGCCACCTTTGCACACTTGAGCAAGGTTCCTTAACCCCATCTGCTCCAGGGTTTGACCCTGCGGTCAGACACCAGCTTCCTAACTGGGAAAAAAATATATTTTTCTAAAAAGTCTTAATATGGTGTATGTATGTTTGGCTTTGATCTGTCTGCAATCACTTCATTATAGGTTTGAAACTTGCTGGCCAGCTTTTTTGAAAGACTCAAATGGAGTGGTCATTGTATTTAACCCTGACATTCCAAGTCACCTTAAGGAAATAGAGATCTGGCACTCGACATTCATCTCCTCTCAAAGCATACAGGTAGGACAGTGTCTGCTCATAGCACACCACAAGCCTGGGAGTGGAGCGGATATATCACGCCCTCAGTTAGGTAAGGCTGAAAAGTAAGCAGACTAAAAAATATTCGACACAATTTGATATTTGTTGACTGATCACAATTCAGCTTTGTGTACCACAGCTTTATGTACTCATCCATGCAAGTCTTAGAAATCTGTACATTGTCTGATTTTTTGTTTTCTCTCTGCAGCACCTCAGTTCAACAAGCTACCTTTAATTCATTCAAACCTAGAGGAGGACCCTGAAGGGGTGCGTCAGGAGTTCCACACGTATCTAGGAAACGTTGTGCAAAGCGTGTCGGAAAGTCGGGAGCGTGAGGAAATGTCCATCATAGCATAACCATCACATTTTATATATTCAGACTGAATTGGACCTCAGACAAAACTTTTTTCACTGTGCAATTATTTAACAAACGTTTGTATTTGCCTAATACCAAGATACCAATACTATGATCAGATATGTTTTTACACAATAACACACAATTAAAGGAAGGGGTACTATCTTTTGAACATGACTGTATGCCTGTATATTTTTTAATTGATAATTAAATAAAATGATTAATAATTTGATTTTATATACCTGTATGTTTTTTTAATTGCCTAAATAAAAATTATGAAAACTGATTGTACTGAGACATACATTTTTTTGAACAATACATATTTATTTAGTTCCTGGATTCCAAGAAGTTCAAACTGGAAACAAAGAGCTTAGACAGAATGAAAATAAGCAACAAGGACAGTCCACATTTACACATTATATCCCACAATGCCTCCTTTTCCAATGATCTCGCCAATGTAGAACCACATCAGAACTTCTGTGGCGACCAGACCGTTCCTCAGAGCATCCTGTTGAAACAAGGTAGATTGTTAACCTTGTGGCTAAAATACCTTTAATCCAGTCAATAAGCAAATTGCTACCGAGCTCCTGTCTCCACAGTAACATGCATATTTGTATATACACACACATCAATATCATATTTACACCCACCTCACAAGTGAGTACACCCCTCTAATTTTAGCAAATATTTTAGTACATCTTCTCAAAGAGTAGTCAATGTGCAGCTTGTATAGATTTACTGTCCTCTAAAAATAGCTGGCAACAAAAGTGAGTACACCCTAACTGATAACAGCTGTACATCTTAAACCATGCAAAGTCACATGTCTTATTCATCATGTTCATGTGTTTTTCAGTGGCCAAGTATCTCTACAGATCTGAACCCTATTGAGCACCTGGAGTGCATCCTCACGTGTCTAACACCCCAGCAGCTACGTGATATTATGCAGTAATTGGTGAAATGTGAAGGTTGTAGTCACTTTTGTTATACATATGTTCATAAAAAAGATACTTTTATAAAGATTTGATTATTTGACCATCAAATTTATTAGATGTTTATTGTGATTCTTTCAGGTAAAATATAAGTTGAATACAGATTTATATTACATCAACACCGAACAATAGAAAAACAGTGTTTTCTGTTTAAATACCCAAACACAGGAATGGCCTGCCTTCCACAGAGGGTTTAACTGTTTAACCTTCCTCATTACAAAAAGAAAATGACTCGGGTTTTAATGTTAACAAAAGGGCCTTTAAGGACTTTCTAAAACCTATGAAATATTTCCACAACCTCCTCTTGTTTTCTGAAGGACATTTAAACCTACATCAATCAGCCAGAACATTACAACATAAAAACTTAAAGGCCAATATTGCATAGGTTCCCCTTGTGCCACCGGGGCAGCTCTGGCCCCTCAGAGTATGATTCCATAAGACCTCTAGGGGTGTGCTGTGCTGTCTGCCACCGGGGCGTAAGTGGAGGATTTGTTTGTCTGGAGCATCCTATAGGTGCTCAATCGGGTTGGGATCTGTGGAGTTTGGAGGCCGGCTGGGCAGCATTGGGTTCTTTGCCTGCAGGGCCCTGTGTGTGGTGGGCTGTGGTGCAGTATTAACCTTTTTTTTTGGCAATTTGTGCTACATGAGTTTTCTGTGGGATCGAACCAGACGGGCTGGCTTTTGCTCCTCACAGACATGAATGAGTCATGGGTGCCCATGATCATGTCACCAGTTTACTGGTATATAACCGACAATGTTAATGTATTAACATTGTGTTATGTCCTCAGAAACTACTCAAACACCTATTCAAAACATTACATGTACAAATTCTTTAAATCTGACACTGTTTGCACTTTTACACTCATTTATTTTGCACTACTGTCATACTGCTGCTATCTGTCTTGCACCTTAGAAATGCCTTTATATTCAACTAAGAAAGCATATTTGCACCTTACAAATAATGGACCTTTGGATATAAAATTGTATATTAAAAGAATTCACTGTTTACATTTACTCGGAAGTATATTCATTCAGATATTCACTGGGTTTATTTATATCTACTTATTACAAGTACACTGCTATTACCTTCGTACAAAATCTGTCTATATTACCGCGGTGAAGTTAGTTTGATATTCTACCTTCGTACAAAATCTGTCTATATTACCGCGGTGAAGTTAGTTTGATATTCAGACATTCGATAGACATATTTTAGGGACCGTAGACAAATTTCTGTCCAAATGAAAAGTAATACTTGTTACTTACCTGGCCCAGTGCCCCAGTTATTCTAATTTATTATTATATATACAAATGCCATGCATCATTGCATACTGCTTTTGTTTATTATTAATTGTAGTATAATATAATTGAGTATTGTGAATTACTTTGCAATTATATATATTTTTTTTATTAAATCACTATTTCTTCAATAGCTTTTTGGACCCCATAAAGGTAGACCTCATTTTATCCCAAGATATCTCTTCACTGATTTTTACTTTAATTCTAATATCATTAAGTCACTATTTCTTCAATAGCTTCTAGGTCATGTGACCTAGTAACCCCAAACTGGTACCAAAATAATTTAATCTGAGACCTCCACAAGGTACACCTTATTTTATCCCAAGATATGTCTTCATTGATTTTTATTAAATTTTGTATTTAAAAAAAACAACAACGCTATTTCTTCAATGGCTTCTAGGTCATGTGACCTGGTGACCCCAAACTTGCACCAAAATAATCTCATTGGAGCCCCCCACAAGGTAAACCTGATTTTATTCCAAGATATTTCTTTATTTCATTTTTATTTCAATTTAATTTTTATGAAATCACTATTTTTTCAATAGCTTCTAAGTCATGTGATGCAGTGACCCCAAACTACTACCAAAATAATCTAATTTGAGCCCCCCACAACGTGCAATTGATTTTATTGCACTGAGTGCTGATATTTTTTTTACACAAACTTTCCATATTGCATTGACACTGTAAACACTTGAGAGAAAAGAGGTATTCTATTTTGATATCTGTACATAGGATGGAATTGACAAATAAAAAAAAACTATAACTTGAATGGCTAAACTAAAGAAACGTCAGAGGTGAATATAGAAGACAGAGTCTCCGGGTGTATGTGGAGGTGAAGTGTGCTCACCCTGACTGTGGTCTGTCCCACACGGCCAGCCTGGAAAGCCTTGACGAGGTCGGACACTCCGGCCACTGCCTTCGAGACCTCAGCCGGGGTCGGTGGCACCAGCTCCACACGGGCATAGTACCAGAAGGTCGATAGCCGGGGCTTGGAGTAGCTCACAGCGGCTGCAAAA
The DNA here is from genome assembly GCA_028570985.1 of Heterobranchus longifilis. NCBI lineage: Eukaryota > Metazoa > Chordata > Actinopteri > Siluriformes > Clariidae > Heterobranchus > Heterobranchus longifilis. Next base: position 8,781,301 of record JAOVVB010000031.1, on the reverse strand, counting down.
CCACCAACAACAAAATAATCACAATTATTACAAACAACAAAAACACTCAATGAATATTTAGTTATCTAAAAAAAAATAAAACAGTATTGACAACATGTTAAGTGAGCGCTTTACAAATGAACAGAATGTGTGTTTTCTGTTAGCAAGTTAGTTAGCCGCATGACATCACTGATGAAGCTACCGCTAAATCTGCTAAAGGATAGCACACTCCCTTCCTCGTTAGCTAAAATGTTCCCAATAGTTTGCTAAGCTTACAAAACAATCTTACCGCCAACTAAAGATGGTACTTTAGCAACCAGTTTCTGTACCGCCTGTGCCATGGTGTCTTGGTATGATTATTTAACAGTTCGCCGCCTGTCGTTGCTTCGGCTACCCCTTCAGATGAATGTCACCTACAGGGAAGGACCTCTGAGGAGAGAAGACCAAACAAGTGCCTGGTCTAAATTCACAACGCTCGTCCAAAAAATAAATAAATAAATAAATGAAATTAAATAAAATACATGCTGTAATTTGTATCTAATTGAAAAAACTAAATAAAATCATGTGATTTTTGTATTTAAAAGAATATAATATAAAAAAAATTTTTGACTTGAAATAAAGCGCTTAAATAATAAGTGATGGCACTTTATTGGATTACTATCACTAAGATCTGGTGTAGAAGTAATGACGTCCGCAAGGGGGCGCCTTCCATGTTTTCAATGAACTTGAAACAGCTCATCATTTTGAAGATTTACCAAAGAATTTACAAAAGATTCTTTTCAGTTAAAAGCTTCAATATATCACAGTTTTTCCACAGTTGCTTTGATTCATTTATCATGGTTAAACATGTAGTTATCGCAACTTGTGCAATTCTCAAAGCACTTCATATGCTGCGGCATAACACACACTCACTCAACATCTATACCACTTTATCCTGCATACAGTGTCATGGAACATGGAGCTTATGCCAGACTTAGGGCATGAGGCAGGGTACACCCTGGACTGGCACATAAACACTCACACGTTCATTCACACACTACGGGTAATTTAGGAACACCAATTAGCCTGATCTTCAATGTAAGGTTTCTTTGGACTGTGGGAGGAAACCAGAGTACCTGAAGGAACCCAAATTTTTAGTCTATCTATCTATCTATCTATCTATCTATCTATCTATCTATCTATTCATCCTTCCATCCATGCATCTATCCAAGGAGCTGCTTCAGTCTAAGGGAAGTTGGTAAGTTCCACATATTTGTATCCTATATGGTCAAGGACACTCCTCATTCAGTGAACAATAAAGATGGTGAGAGTAGGGGAGGGACAGAGTTGTTAAGAAGAACCAGTAATAGAGGGAGATTATGGACAGGCATTAAGATGTAACAAGCAGATAAAGTATAGGGAGTCCATAGGTGTTGCTTTCCTGGTGGACCTGTGAAGAGTCTTGAAAAAGCATGAAAAATTGGAGACAAGTACCAAAGACCTCCACCTCTGTTGTGAGAAGGAATTTTCACTTACACATACAGTAGATGGCTTTCTATCTATCCTGTCTGTCCAAGATCGGTATATTATCATTCTCAAATGTGTGTCCTTTAGTCATTTAGTCATTAGTCTAACAAATAGAGCTGTTGTGTGCAGCTATTGTGCAAATACGTTTTATTCACACGCACAAAAAAATCAATATGCAGTTAGATCAACACTAAGGAAAAAACAGTCTTCTACTAAATGAAGAGGGTTGTGTGTCACTCAGTTGCTACTGAGGCAGATGCTGTACAAGAAATTATTGACAGTTTTTCATTTGCTATGGAACAAAAAGGATGACACTGCATTGTGAAGAGGTCAATCAAGAGTATGAAAGAGCTCATGAACGCAGGGGTAGACTGTTCCACAATTTAGGTGCTATAATTGCGAAAGCACGATCTCCTTTGAGCTTTCTGGAACAACTAAGAGCATGTGGTCAGAAATTCTAAAGGTCCTGTGGTGTGTGTGTGTGTGTGTGTGTGTGTGTATGTACTGTATGTGTGTGCGTGTACGAAGGCACTAAACCATTAAGTAACTTAAAAAACAAGAAGCCAATGAAGATATTATCAAAAACAAAATTATAATATTTATAGTAAATAATTATTGCTAAATATGCAAAGACATAATTTCCAGTAATTTCCAGACTAATACATTGTCAATTAGTCCTTTTGACAACAATAGTAAAAACAACTTGTGACTTCACAAACTGGCAAATTATCATTATTTTTTTCAAATATTTTTAAAAATATAATCCTTGTGTATGTCTGCATATACAGTGGTGTGAAAAACTATTTGCCCCCTTCCTGATTTCTTATTCTTTTGCATG
>JAOVVB010000031.1:8762374-8772551 GCA_028570985.1 Heterobranchus longifilis | reverse complement strand
TCATATTCCAGGGCACCTGAATCTGTGGGCGGGCTTTCTCTCCAGGGAGGGCCTTCTTGTGAGGAAATGGGAGGTTGCACCCATGGGTGGTAGCCGGGGAGAGACAGTCAGACTGCTAGCAGCAGAACCATGAGAACTTCCTCTCCTCAGGGACCTTCTGTCACAGGCTGGGGGGTTGTTTTGGGGGGGGGGGGGTTCACCCGCGTCTCGTACTGTGGAACTTGCATGCTTACCTGTTGAAAGGTCCAATCTGATAGCTAAATGGTTTCCTGCGAATGTTATTGAGACAATTCAAAGTGCTCGGGCCTTGTCCACTAGAGGTTTATATGCTTACAAGTGGCGAGCTTTTGAGCAATAGTGTCAAGAACATTATGTTCTTTCATTTCAGTGCTCCATGGTGGAGTTTTTTTTTCTTTCCTTCTCTACTATTAAAGCTTGGCAGGTATATCAGCCTGTCATAATGGTTTTGACGGAGTGTCACCGGGGGCTCATACGCTAGAGGTACAGTTTTTAAAAGGAGTACGACATCTGCCACTGTGAGGTCCAGTGTTCTTGGGATTTACTGTTAGTGCTTGAGGCCCTCTGTGGTCCTCCTTTTGAGCCAACTGAGTATATAGATATGAAAATTCTTTCATATAAGATGGCACTTCTTCTTGCTTTAGCATCTTCTAAACCACTGTCCGTGCATCCATCTTGTACGCAGTTTGCTGCTAATGGTTTAAAGGTTACTCTACAACCGAACGCGGCCTATGTACCAAAGGTTGTCTCCACTGATTATAAGTCTATGGTCTTTGACCTTTATAGCTTCTGCCCCCCTCCTTTTGCTTCTAAGGAGCAGGGAAAATTGCATAATTTGTGCCGGTACGTGCACTACGGGTCTACATGGACTGTACAATGAATATGCGTTTATGTGATCAATTGTTTGTCTGCTTTGCCAGTCCAGTAAAGGGTAAGGCGTTGTCTAAACAATGGCTTTCCCATTGGATTGTGGAATTCATTGTATTTCATTAGTTTATAGCAGCAAGAGTGTCCCATTGCCTCAGGGTGTGAAGGCACATTCAACGAGAGCTATGGCAACATCTTGGGTGCTGTTCAAGGGCATGTCCGTGGGTGATATTTGCGCGGCAGCCAGTTGGTCTTCACCGAACACTTTTGTCCGGTTCTACTCTTTTGATATAACGACCCCCTTGTTGGCCCATTGTGTCCTCTCTGCGGATTATGTAGTAGAGTAGCTATCAAGGTTCTTATTCCTAACTTTGGTAGATGCTCGGCAGGGCGTGACTATATGTCCCATACGTTATGTGTTGTACCGAGTGAATGCACTGAAAGGGAACGAATGGTTATGACTATAACCTCTGTTCCCTGAGGGAGAGGAACGAGGTACAACACCTTGCTGCCCCGTCTCACAGCTTAGCTCGGCGAAGAGCGGCTGTTGAACTGAGAGTCAACCGTGGTGATGATGGCTTATAGGTATAGGCGGGGCTACACCTACGTCGCCACGGATTTGACTGCCTTTACGGCGTGAATATAGGTGGCTTCGGCCAGGACACAAGAGGGCATGATAGCCCATACTTTATGTGTTGTAACTCGTTCCTCTCCCTCAGGGAACAGAGGTTATAGTCATAACCATTTGTTTATCAGGCTACTAAACGAATGAACAATAAGTAGTCTCACATCATCTTTTTTCTCTTTGACAGTGAGTCCCCATCCATGTGGCCAATCCCAGAAGTGAACAGTTTGGTCATTGTGATAAACTGTGATAAAATGCCTATCTATCACTATTTCTTGTAGGATGTTTCTACAAAAGGTGTTCAAGTCAAACTAGGACATGTGATGAAATTCTTATAAATTAACTTGCTTTCCGACATCATAAGCAGAGAAAGCAATAAGCACAAAGTAATTTCACATGAGATCATTTCTTTTCTTACTATCTTTGCCCTTGACAAAGATGATTGATAAAGATAAGGTTAATTTAAGATAAGGCTTAAAAGACTTACTTAAATGTGACTCTCATGGCATGTGAAAAGTAAAATGAAATGAGCCACAGGAAACAGCTGTAAATATTATATAAATGCATTTATTTTATTAATTTGAACAGAGTCCAGTATATATATAACTTGCATTTTTAATGAGACAAACAAAACAAAATAAACAAAGATAAAGAACTGGGAAACAAATGTGAGAAATCTTCTTTTCTGTGCATGCTGTTTTCACAATCAGCTGTGCAAGCCATTCTAAAGCAGAATGGCTCTCACCTATGAAATCAAAACACAATTCTTTTCTATTATTATTATTATTATTATTATTATTATTATTATTATTTTTATAATATCGCAGTGTTCAGCAGCATATCTTTTTCTGACTGAAGAGATTTTTAGGACACTGTATACTGTTTTCATGGCATGCACACATCATCTGCAAAAAAAAAAGAAAACAAAAAGTGACACTGATGTGGTGTTGCTGCAGCAAAGAACAGGAATAAATGTGTCATTGACAATGTATCTGTCCAGACATATGATATGACTGAAAAATGTGAGAAATGATTTGCCATGAAGGTATCTCTTGGTATGAACCTGTTAATGGACATGAGAGAATTACATTGCATAACTTGAAATGAAATGTTCTCGTCTAGAAATGGCAAACAATCACCGGAAATACCATGATATATTGGAGAAGAAGATATAACACGCACTAGGCACAGAACAATACTATTGCTATTAGAATCAGGTTTTACCCAACTCTCTATTCTACAGAGACATTAAACACCTTTATTCTTTAATCTCGTACTACATTTCCAATGAGGGACCATTTCTGGCTCTTCAGCCCTGCCCAGTAATGCTAAAGTATAGGAACGAGAGTTGACTTGCACCCTTACAATAATGAGCACTAATTTTACAAATACCAGATTGCTATTATATCTGTTTAAAGATCGATTCCATTTAGAAAGCATCATGTTCATTCATGAGTCCTCTCCATACTCAGTCAACGCTTTACGAATGCGCATTACAACCTTGAATTCAACAGAATACATTATCCAAGTTTCCCCTCACACTTATATTGCACAATGGCCCCTAGATTCTGTCCTTAAAGCTGTGTTTGAGGCAGCAGCATGTAGAGATTGTACTAGGATGACAGAAATCATCACGTTACAGTAATTCATTTGTATTAGTTCAACAGAACTCAGTGCTAGAAGTAATGGTGACGCTGTCACATTCCTGTTAGTCTCCTTTTGATTCTTCCATACTATTTGTTTCATTACATCCAATTTATTCATGGAAACAACAGGAATCTCTTATTAGAATATGGCTAAAACAAGTATACAAGCAACCAAAAGAAGTAAACAGTCTAGTTAGTTAATAAAAAAAAATAAAATCAAGATGAAGTATATAGGTGTTGAAATAATTCATGAGTAACATGAATTTCCCATATGTATTTGATTCCAGAGTCACCATGCACTTTACATTTTCACATCCATCTCTAGCACTGCACATCATAGTCATATAAAAATAAAACTCAATACAAATTAATCTTAAATAAAAAGATCAGCATTGCACATCTACATTTGTCATGTATACACAGTGGCAAGAAAAACTAAGGAAACTATTTGCAGTCTCCTGGTTTTCTGCATAAATTTGTCATGAAATGTGATCTGATTTTTAACAAGCAAACACGATATCGCTAAGTTGATAAAACACAAACAGTCATGATTATTTATGCCTTTATTGAGTACACCCATCAAACCTACAAAGCGATGGCGGAAAATGTAAGTGAAACACTAGGCTTCTGATGACACTACCTGAAGGCCAATCAATGAAACTGCTCTACACATGCAGCATCAGCTGATGCCTCAAAGAAAAGAGATATCAGAAGACCTACCATCAAGGGTTAGTCCACAGCTAGACAAATTGTCTACAAATGGAAATTATTCCGTACTATGACCAATCTCCATAGACGTGGACACCCAGCCAATATCATTAAAAAGGCACAACGTAAAAAAAGACCCCTACAGTAACAGCTCAAGTCTTGAAGGATTCACTGGCGCTGGATAACATCTCTAGTAATGAGTCAACCATATGCAAAACACTGAACAGGCATGGCATCTCAAAGGAAGCCATTGCTCTCCAAAAAAGATACATTGCAACACACCTGAAGTTTGCCCACAACAATACTGAGAAACTGTAAAAAGTGAAACAAAGATAGAGTTGTTTGGGCAGAACACACAGCAATACCTATGGCATAAAAATAGAATGGCATACCAACATGAAAACATCATCCCAACACTGAAATACGGTGGAGGGAGCATCATGATTTGGGGCTGCTTTGCTGCCTCTGGACCTGGACTGATTGCTACTGGGGAGGGGAAAAAGAATTCCCAGGTTTATAAATGTATCCTACAGGATAATGTCATGGTGGCTGAACCGCAGAAGAAGCTGGGGGACAATGACCTTAAATATTTAAGTGAATGTACTACAGAATGGCTTCAGAGTGGCCCAGTCAGAATCAAGACCATAACCCAATAGGATGCTGTGGAATGACCTACAGTACAAAAGAGAGCCGTTCACACTGGGCGTCCTAATAATATCGCTGAGTTTTGGCAGTTCTTCGGGAAAGAATGGTCCAAAATTCCTCCTGAACATTGTGCAGGTGTCAACAGTTACAGGAAATGCTTGCTTCAACTAGGTGGTTCAACTAAATATCAAAACAATGTTTCACTTACTTGCTAGACCATCACTTTGTACTGTATATTTGATTGGTGTGGTCAATATGGGCATAAAAGATCATCACCGTTTTTGGTTTATCAGCAAAAATTTTGTTTGTTTATATTTTTGGCCTAGTTAAAAATCAGATTACATTTAATGACCAATTAATGCAGAAAAAAATGCAAATAGTTAACTTACTTTTTCTTTGGTTAGGATTATTATAATTACATATATAAGCAGACATAACACATAGCATGAATCAGAACCACACCATGTCCATCGTCATGTAAGACGTTTGCATTGCATTGCAGTATCAGAGGCTGAATAAAGTAAGCAATTACACTTAAGTGTACAGGGAGGTGCTTGTAAATAGGCATTAAAGTCCATCAAGCAGTATACAATAAGCCATAAGGTGGCACAGACTGTCCATCCAGCATTATGATAAGACACACAGTCTGGTGAGATGACAGTAGATCTGACAGTAGAAATGATACTGAATAGTTTACATGACCTCCAGGATCGGTTTCAAACAAAAGGGGTTCAGGAGTCCCAACTTTAGCAGGTCGAACATTTAATCACACAGGTTAGAAATGCACTGTCTCCTCTTCCATCCAGAGAAGAGAGCTAACAGTGGATTCTCCCAAGAGGTCAATACAATCCCAGTGAAATTCTGGTTTCCTTTTCTTAAATTGAGAAAAAGTCCCGATTTCCCATTCACAATCCTTTCTTTGGGACCATGTTCAGTGCAGGCAGCAAGTCACATTTTTCATATCATAATAAAACAGCATCATATACACTTATGGGACAATTAAAAAAAACTGTAGTTTCCCACAATTTCCTTAATTTTGGAAATTGAATTAAAACCTTAGAAGTCAACAAAATGTGACAGGGTCATCACATGACAAACAAACCTTTTGATTTAAGTTCTTCCAGTATCCTAATTCCCATTTCCCATTCTTGGGCAGTTGACATGAGGAGCACTTGCTGTAGTTCGTTAGAGCTATAGATGATAGATTTAACTATCAAAAGCCCCTTTTTATATATATATATCACAGGAGGTCAAGGTGAAGCAGTGCTCCTTTATGTATCCAAGGAAGAACATGGTTGAAATGACAAGCATGGGATCATCATTATGCTGATGAGACTTTCCAGACAGAGCAACGAAGCAGTCATAGTGCAGGACAACTCTGTATGTGTTTGTAAGATGAAATCAGTTCCTGTAAGTACTCAGTTACTCCAAAAGTACAATTTGGAAACCGAGCCAACAGAAGAATATTGAGCAGAGTGGTGGATGAGGGAAGCTGTTTGACAGGCACTTGCTCATATACTGTCAGGAGAGTCAATAATATACAGGGCAAGTGAAAGATTGTCAGTTGGGACAGCTGCTGTTCTGTAGTTCCAACGTTATTCATCAACATTCATGCTTATTATTTATAATAAGAGTTTGGTCATCAGTTTATATGGTGTCTAATAAAAGAAGTAATAAAACTGAAAAAAAAAAGAAAAGAAAAATGTAAATAAGCATAAAAAAACCCACCAAGTTCTTTATTGGCACAATTGACGCTTTGATGTCAGACCTGATTATCTAATTGAAAAAAACTTAAGGAGTAAAACAAACACAACAACAAAAAAATAATAATAATTAAAGAATATCAAAATGCAAAATAATGCTTATAATAAAATAAAAGTAAAAAATCTGCAATTTGCATTGAGTTAACAGTTTGGTGGACACCGTTCAGATCTGCCTCCACAACATAAAAGTGATCCAAAACATAATGTGTGTGTCTGTGTGTTTGTACCAACTAAAACAAATGTAGTGGTTGATGTCAAGCCCTAACGTTCAGACTTGATTTTGTATCGCAGCACTAGATAAGTGGCTAGCCGAAGAATGAGGAAGAAAACCCCTAACACTATGAAGTCCACATAGAGCTTTGCATCCTCAACGTCCAGCAGCTGCAACACCTCCTCAGGCCTCTGGAATTTACAGACAAAGCCTGGGCATTCCAATTCTGTCCGGTTCATTCCATAAATGGATAGGATCACACCCTCAAAGCCATACCTGTGGAAGAATAAGTTAAACTACATTATATCATAACTCTGTTGCAATTCTTGATTCTGAACAGTCAGAAGGTTTTAATTATCTTTCCATAAGAGCACGGGTCAGTGTTCTATGAGGAAATCCTTATTTATCTATTTTGTCAGGAGTGCCCAGTGTTAACACTTAACTAATTATTAAATGTAATTGTAATTTGAAACATTGAAAGCGACACCATGACATTAATACATAAAGTGTTAGAGAGTTATGGTTAGCAAGTGAATGTGGCATAAAATAAATAAAACACTTTGCTGTTTCAAGAAAGAAATTATACATGTTGGGTTGTAATGGCACTCCCATTTGTACTGGGCCACATCACAAAACCCTGCCGTTAATTGCTTCCTTATTACAGTATGCCAATGTATGCTTTATTCCTTATTTGACACATAGTATGGCTTTTAGATTTAGGCTAAATATTAAATTTAAATTAAAATATTACAAATCAATATAAAGTTTATATGTTAATGTAAAGGCGGCATGGTGGTGTAGTGGTTAGCACTGTCGTCTCACACCTCCAGAGTCTCGGCTCCTCTCTCTGTGAAGTGCACATGTTGTCCCTGTGCCTTTTCCCTTCAGGGGCTCGGGTTTTTCCCACAGTCCAAAGACATGCAGTGTAGGCTAATTGGCATTTAAAAATCGCCCTTAATGTGTGACTAGGTGTGCGAATGTTTGTGCCTTAGCCCTATGATTGGTTGGTGTAACTTCCCTGGTATAGGCTTCTGTATCTCTACACAGGATAAGGGATATAGATAATGGGTGTATGGATTTATATAAAAAACTTGTAAATGTTTTGTTTATATGTTAATTGACCCTGCCAACTCTGAGTGTGTTAGGCCACTAATTAAAAATTGTAAATAAAGCAAAAGTGCACACTTATCAATGCTGTACAAATATTTTTCCATATCAATGCATTGAACAATGCCATTCTGAAGCAGAATTTCTGGATCCATTGTTGCAATGGCTTGCCAACAACCTTATCCAGAGATCCATTTTAAATCACCATGTTTGGACATGCTGGTGAGAGACTCTGTATCTCACCAGGTCACTAGCTCAAAAAGTCCTAAATGGAGCCGTGTGGATTTTTCAGATTAGATCTGCTACGACATAAGATTGTATTAGAATTATGAAAGCTGCCACTGACCTGACATAGGAGACATAGGAGCTCCACTGTAGGTATTTGGGGATGGTGTCGAAGTTGACGAAGAAGCCAGAGAATAGCAAGACTGGAATGGATGTCACTGGTCCTATAAATGTGGCCACCTACAATAAAAAATAGTGAGCTCAGAAAATCAGAAAAAAAAGAAAGACCATGCTTGTTCATAAGAAGTGAAACTGGTAATGCATGTGTAACTGTGATGTATTTACACACCTGCAGGGAGGTGGAAGCAGCTCCAATGAGGAGGCCCAGAGACTGAGCGACCAAGGCAGTGCACGTGGACAGAGCCATGAAAAGCACATATCTCGCTGCTTCAGGAGGCTGCTCTGTCATCCAGTACACTATGCTACAATACATTATGGGACATATGATCTATGTGTGTGTGTGTGTGTGTGTGTGTGTGTGTGTGTGTGTAGGGAAAAGAGAAAGAGACAAATCTGGTGAGAAAATATTTTGTGACTATTTTCACATTGAAAAAAGATCTGTTCTTAGAGCCACCCGATGCTTGCAAGATGCAAATGCAATCAAAAAAATGTAACAAGCTTTTTTTTTCTTCACCTGTTCCTGCCCCTTCTGTTGAAACTATTATAAGTAGCTTATGAGTTGCCCTTTAGAAAAATTTGCATGGAGATTTATTTTGTCCATCTGTAGGTAGAGCTAATGTCTGGACTAGAAAGATGTGTAAAGAAACCAGAAATTAAGAAACTACCCAGATCTTCTGCCCCTCTCAAACACACTGGACCCATGGCCCAGATTTAACTAAAATCATTTCAATGTATGAAACTGTATGAAGCTCAATTAACAAGAACTGTCTAAAAACGCCAGACCCAGGGACTAATGCACAAGCGTGTCATCCCAGACATGGTCACTACAGTCAGCACCTCCAGACACATGCAATACATCCTGCAAAGTCTATCTTACATATCAGGGTCACTCTTTAGGGCTGTGACCAAAGAAGCCCTGGCGAGAAAGTGAACAGCTTTCAGAATCTGAAACAAGAACAGTAAACAGGATTGGGCCAGACAGCTCGTGCAAATTGCCACAACCTGGATAATTGGCTTAGCCCAAACAAACCTTCGTATTGAACTTGAACAGACTTGAAAACACTTTTAAGTGTCTGTTTAACTTCCTACTTGTGTTAAGAAAATCCTGATTCATTCCATGATTAAAATCAGGTCCATAAATTTTGGAAATCAAGATATTTTTTTTTTGGCATGTGGCTGTACTCAATCACAATGAAATTGAAATGAAACCATAAATAATGGGACGAAATAACATAATTACAATCACAAGCATTTTTTATACTTGGATGAAAATCCTTTTAAGTCAATGACTGCCCGAAAACTCTATTGGGTTGAGAACAGGTAACTAACTTGGTCAGTGAAGAATATCTCATTTCTTTGCCATGGCTGACCTTTCACTGTATGTTTCCTGTCATTATCCATTTACTGTAGTTAATCTAAGTGAATTGTATAGCCTTATACACTTCAGAATTCTACCTGTTACTTTTATCAGTAGTCAGCTCATCAATAAACACCAGTGACCTGGTTCCACTGGCAGCCATACACACTTATGCCATAATACTGCCTTGACCATGTTTGCTTTGGATCATGAGCTGTTCCTTTCTTTCTCCATACTTTCATACAAGTTCATTTTGCTTTCATCATTCCAAAGAATCTGGCAAAGTTTAATCTGGCTTTTTTGAAGCCGTCTCTTGACTGAAGACTTTGATAATGACACATTTACTTCCTCAAGAGCGTCCTTGACTTTGCTAGATGTTGTGAAAGGTTTCTTCTTCACCATGGACTGGATTCTGCAGGCCATTTGCTGTTGCTGAGCTTGCCAGTTTATTTCTTCTAAGAATGTTCCAAACTCTTGTATTGGGAATTCCTAACGTTTTTACTATCTCTCTGATGGGTTTATTTTTTGTTGTTTTTCAGACTAATGATGGCCTTCTTCACTTGCAAAGGCACTTCTTTGGACCTCATGTTAAGAGTTCAACTGAACAGCTACCAAATGCAAATGTTATACTCAGAACCACTGCTTTATCTGCTTGATTAGGGATGGAGTAACGAGGGGACAGGGGACATGCAACTTCTTGATAGCCAATTGTTCCATATTTATGAGCCCCCAAAAGGTGTGTGTGTGTGTGTGTGTGTGTGTGTGTGTGTGTGTGTGTGTGTGTGTGTGTGCATGCGTGCGTGCGTGCATGTGTGCGTGTGTGTG
>JAOVVB010000031.1:8744659-8756185 GCA_028570985.1 Heterobranchus longifilis | reverse complement strand
GAGACCTCAATAGAGAAACCACCTGGTAACAGGATGCACTGTCTAGACCACTGGGACACTCACACACACACAAACAGTAATAAACACACATGGCAAAAATAGTTTATAGACACAGTACTCTCCATACTATTAATACTGGGGTGATTCATTGAAGTCATAAACAGCGATGACTAAGGATTTTAGAATATATGACAGATTTTCATTTGATTCAATTCTAAATTATTTTCCATTTACTGTCCACTTGATTAGGAACACCTGACCGTAACCTGAACGTAAGCTATGTATCCGCATGATTTTATGCATTTCACCCTATACGGCAACCTCTGGTTCTGCCTCAAAGTGTGCAGTTTCTCCAATGTCCACTGGGAGGTGGATCCAAAAAGTGAGTCAAACCCCCTTTTCCACCAAAAAGGTGTTAATTCATGTCTGGTGCTAGTGCCACTTCAGAGCCAGTTCAATAGCAAAGAGCCTGCGTGGATCCAGAACTGGCTTTGTTTTTCCATGTCATGTCATTACCATAAAAAAAGTGCTAGAGGCAGAAAAACGCTAGAAGCTACAACAGTGATGAACTTCACAATAGCTTTGCGAGCAATTCTCCTAGCTTTATCATACCCACTGCATATTGACTAATTTTTATAAAAATGATGGTGATCAAAAACTTTTAGTTGATCATGACAATCCCACCTCCCAGCCCCTGCCGTAAGCGTCTCTTTGTTCTAGACCCAGCAAAGTGTTGGTGCTGGGCATGGAAGTGTTGTTTCTGTCTGAGTTTGTAACTGAGGGTAGGTACAGTAAGGGGTGTTCCAACCAACAGCCAGGAGCTGTTTGCTCTGTCCGAATGCCCATTTATTGATTAACCAGGATTTAGACAGAGTCAACTCCTGCCAAGATGACAAATCTTATGGGTGATGTCATGGAGGGTTTTTTCAGTTCTTTTATACGGTCTATGATTTCACCAGAACATGACTGGCTAATTGGATCATTGCATGATGAAGCATCTATACAGGTGTTCCTACGTAAAAAGCAGCCAGTGAATGAAAATGGACATATACACAGAAAGGTGGTACGGAACCTGGTAGGCTCATCTAAAAACATGACAGGTGGGTTGTTGACCAGCTCCAGTGCAATAGCCAATCGTTTACGTTGACCCCCGGAGAGAGCTTGTGTACGAGTGTGTGCACTCTCCTGCAGGCCTAGAGCAGTGAGGATCTCGTTCACCTGCGACAAGTTCAAATGCAATGTTATAAGTGTGTGAATTTTACGTATACATTTAGCAAAAGGTATAAATAGTTTATACTAATAGTTTGTCATTGTTATTAAGATCATTTATCATGAGCATCTTTTTGGCACCATCACAGGAATGAGATTAGGCGGTGTAAGCTAAAACCGTTTCTGTTTCACTCACCAGTTCCTTCTTCACTTCCATGGTCTCCTTTAGCTTAAGGTTGGCTGAAACCTGCAAGACAGGGTGCACATCATCACTGAGAGGAATGTGATCAGTGGAACAGAGGAGACAGAATGTGGTTTGTGAAAGTGTTTGATAAATAAATGTTTAATCGGCCTGGAAACCTTACCATCATGGCCTCCAGTGTGGTGAGGTGTGGTAGCAGCATGTCATCCTGCATTATGTAACAGGACATCTTCCTGAAGGTGCGGAGCTCACGCGGTCGCCCGTTTACCAGGATCTGACCCTCCATGCCAGTCTCTCTGAAAGAGAGAGAGAGAGCCTTTAATAAGGAATAAACTTTACACTGTGGAATAAAGTTTAAAAAATGTAAATATGAAAAGAAAAATTTATATAAAAATCAAAAAATAAAAGTAAAATAAGAGTAAATACAAAATACAGTTAAATGGGATGGATGATGTAATATTTAAACAAACAAATAATCAGAGCACTGGTTTTATTGTCCCCAATAAACTCTCACTCACCTGTACCCAGCAAGAATATTCATAAGGGTGGACTTGCCGGACCCCGAAGGCCCCATAATCCCGATGAGCTCCCCACTGCAAAACTTCCCCGACAAACACTTCAGGATCTCCTTGGATCCTGCACATTTGAGACACGTTAGATCTTTCTGCTTATCCACTCCTTATCCTACAGCAATATATTTTTAATGTTCTGTTAGAATAAACAGTATTTACATGAAAGATTCTGATTATAAATGTGTGGCCTGTGAAAAGCCTTCACACTCTCGGTGTGAGGAAATCACAAGTCGCAGGCAAGGTTTCAGACATCTTTAGATCAAAATACTAAACATGGAATGTCTGGGAAACAATTTAATTCCTGTTTTCACTTACATTTTAACAGTTACACAATCCCCCACCTGCACAATTCTTTTTCTTTCACTCTTAAAGTTAATAAAACATAGAAATGCAGCTTGTTGTGTTGACACTAACCAGAAAGTCATCCTCTGCTCTGTATGTTCCTGAAGGTTTAAAAATCTTAAAGATTTAAAGTGCTGAGACTGAAAACTCTATGAAAAAATGTTTAATTAAATCCTTTTGCAGACAACATCAACAATTATACACTACTCGGTTTATTTGGAGTGCAAGCCATAAACCTCTCGGTAAAATAGATTTCTCTGATGCACGTGTAAGCATGAGGGCAAAGCCTGAGCGCCACGGATATCATGCTGTGACTAACAGACGGGAAAGTAGTCTTAATGTAATTCATAAGGGTATAATGAAGACAGAAGGTTAGAAGAATAAACCATAGAGGTTGTGGACAGTCTTATGAGATTTACTTCATATGTCCATGTAATCGACTTTAGAATATCAGTTAACTGCTGGGTTCCTGGGTTGAATCCCAAATAGCATAAATGGAAACAAGCACACTAAGTAGGGTGTACAATCCTCCTCTTTTCAGGACTGTGGAGTACACCGACCTATTTTCACCTGTCCTGACAGTCATGTAATAAAGGATTGTTAGAATACTTGTGACGTGGAGTGAGTGATGCATATAGTTAAATGTCCCAGTGCCATTATGCTCTACAGTATTTCACCACTCATGGAATGCCTCTCATCACCTAAATGATTTTTGTCATCTGTTTTAAACAAGGTAATACAGGCACCCCTCTGCAAAAGGAGCCCTGCTCTTACTCCCTCTGCATCCTCACGACTATCCATATTGGTGTTGCTTTATGAAGTACAATATAGTGTTCAGTTAGAGTCTAATTTCATTTTCTTGAAGATTGACTAAATATGAATAAAAAACTAACAAGGACATTTATCCCGGGAAGAAGACTAAAATTGAAAACAGCTGACAAAATAACAATATTTTGCACAATATTTATTACTTGTTATTTGCACAAAACTTTTTTCTATCTTCGATCCACAAGTAATGTTGATTGTTTCTCATCCCACTACTTTAATTCATTAGCTCATCATCACGAAGTATTGAAATGTGCCATGTTCATAATTCATATGAGGACCCGTATGACAGGATGGCGCCGCCGCGTATAGTCCGCCGTCCTACTCTGTCGTGTTTTTTATTAAATGCTGTGTTTATTTTATTTGTCTCTTATGACGCATCATCTCACTTGTGTATGATCGTCTGACACTGTTAAATATACAGGAAACTGTGAACAACCCGCCTGATTGCACTAACGGTGGCCATTCAAAGACACCGCCACCGTTTATAGCGTCTGTACCTGCATATGTAGGAGATGCAGAGAGAGTGAAGGTTTCCTCGTCAAACTGGAGGCCTACCTGTGCTCCTGTGTGTATAATCCTGACTTTGCTTTAAATGGAGTATACTGAATATGGAAATTTTGAAAAGTTATCGGTGGCTTAGAACGGCCGTCCCAGATGGCGGATGTTCACATCAATGTCGCCGGCGGGTGAGGATCAGGGCACGGGGCTTTGTCCAAGGAAATCTTAGTTTTGTCCATCCAGTCAACTGGTAAATGAGTCCTTTAAACTCCTTTGACCTGACACAATAGTAAATGACCCTACGCATCAACATGGCCACATACTAGACCTTGTAATTTCACATGGACTCCAGTAGCCAATTCAGAAATAATTGATATTTGTGTTTCAGACCACTTCCCTGTTATCTTTAAATTTACTGTTTAACTATCTACTATAAAATTTTGTACTAGAGCCTGCCGCCGCCGTTCCATCACTTCCACCACAGCTGGAGAGTTTGCTGTTGCATTTATGAACACTAGGTTTTACATCCAGTACAAGCTGGCCCCTGTGCCCAGAGGATTTTATCTCCACCCTCTATTCCACCTGCTCAGGGATTTTGGACTCCATTGCACCTTACAAGGACAGACCCATGAAGACCAAACCAGACCCTTGGCTTAATGATACTACGCAGCCCTCAGGCAGAGCTGCAGAGAAGCCGAGCACTGGAAGACGGATAAAGTATCACTGGGTATATTGCATGATAATCTCTCTGACTATCAAACACCAAAATCCATGCCATGTTCAGAGTCAATTCCAATCCTGATAGTCTTGTCCATGTGCATAATTATATTCAGTGCCCTGCTGCCACCTGATTGGTTCACTAGATCTTTGCATAAATTATTAAGTGTTCTTATTAAAGTGGGGAGTTACTGTCTACTGTTGAGCATATATAAAAAATGCTATAATATATTAAAAAAAAGATTTTCTCCATATGTGAGCTTTGAACAGTAAGAGAAAATTTAAAATTGAATGACATCATAAATAGTACATAGCTGAAGATCACACCAGCATGAGTAACATCTCACTTAATTATACCATTTAGTCTTTTGTGTACTCTGATTGTAGCTCTTCGATATTTGTATTGATGCTGTAATACAGTCTGAAAGAGCCAGACAGATGGGCAGGGGTGAGACAGAGAGTGAAATCTGGGCACTATTTAACCACCTAGTTCTGTGTAAGCACTTGGCAGTGAAAGCTTGCAAGTCATTGTAATTGTGTGTTTTATCATAGTTTTTTTTGTAAAGAAGATAAAAACACAGATAGATCATTGAAGAAATAAACCAGTGTTAACTACTGCCAGATATCTGGAATAAATTTAATTAATCTATGCTGCATTATATTTATCAAACTTTTATATATATAGGTAGTTTATGATTTGAATTCACTAAATCAAAATGATAAAATCCTATTTTAAATTGACAGCTTTTAGATTTTTAATCAATATGATGGTCTATTAAAGAGCATTCTTGTTGCTGATCGTATTGGCTTTGTCTTCGCATGTGTACCACTACAACTAGCATAGAGGTTTCAAGTATCTCCCATTATACACGCTACAAAGGTGGCGGTGTCTTTTTCAAATATCTCTATGCAATCCTTAACCATGACTTAATATATATTAGGTAAAAGTTCCAACTGTACTGAACTATAGCCTTGTTACCTCTCCTCCTCCAGCAGGGGCCCTCACGGACAGTGTAGGAAAGCCCAGTGAATTCCAGGTCTACGGCCGAGCGCTGGGGCAGGTGCGAAATCCTCTGGGCCTCTGTGATAGGGTTCTCCATGGGGGTCTGGTTGGCGGCATCCGGAGGGGCTTCTCCTGACCTCTTGGTCTCCTCCATGGGGATGGAGACTGACCCTTGCTCTGAGGACTTTTTATCCATACCAGCAATCTGTAAAATAGACACTGTGAGAATGTGTTAACAAGATTACATTGTTACATGGTACATGGTATAAACTGTATTTATACGTCCTGATTTTCTTCCTAAATTCTTTTTTTTTGTTTGTTTGTTTGTTTGGTTTCTCTCTCGTGGCCAACTACCCGGTCTAAATATGTTTACCATAACTTTCTAGGTATTCAGACTGTAGAACACCTGGTCATGATCCGTCTCTGGCTGAAATTGCTCCTCTGGTCGGAGAGAACATTGTGTAGCGGGTGAGAAGGATTGTTCAAGATCGTGTGTATTTTGGACAGAATCCTCCTCCTGGCCACGACATCAACAGAGTCCAGCTCCATGCCCAGGACAGATCCGGCCCATATGTCCATGAACCATGAGACCAGGGGAGTGTCAATTTGCATGATCCTTTGCATGATTCTCTCCCAGTACTGCCGGTCGTATGGTGTTGAAGGCACTGGAGAAATCGAAGAAAATAATCCTAACACTGGTCCCAGGTTTGTCGAGGTGGGAGTAGGTTCGGTGGAGCAGATGTATAATGGCGTCATCTACTCCCAGGGATGGCTGATAGGCAAACTGAAGAGGGTCAAGAGAGGACTTCACCTGGGGACGAAGTGTATCCAGGATAAGTCTCTCAAACACCTTTATGATATGTGATGTTAGAGCGACTGGCCTGTAGTCGTTCTTGGCAGAGGGTCGTGGTATTTCGGGGACAGGAACAATGCAAGATGTTTTCCACAGGGCAGGGACTTTCTGTACAGCCAGACTCAGGCCAAACAGGTGCGGTAGGACCCCACATAGTTGAGGAGCACAGGATTTCAGGACCCTTGGGTTGATTTTATCCGGACCTGCAGCTTTTGTAGGGCAGAGCCTGCTCAGTCTGCATTTTACCTGGTCATCTGAGATGTTGATTGATGGGAGTGCAGAAGTAGTACAAGGAGCACAAGGAGAGGAGCCTGTATTAAAGCTGAAGTGGGAGGTGGTGTGAGACAGAGGGACATTAAATCTGTTAAAGAAGGTGTTGAGATTGTTAACATGTTCCACATCACCCTCAATATCTTGGCCACTCATCTTTTAGCCAGTAATGCTCCTTATGCCTCTCCACACCTCTCATGTTGTTGTTCTTCAGCCTTTGTTCCAGTTTTTTGCGGTAAGACTCTTTCCCCTCCCCGATTTTGCCAGTTAACATACTTTGAACCTTTTTCGCTGCTTCCTTAGCACCAGATCTAAAAGCCTGTTTGTTCTCATTTAAGGAAGCTTTAATGTCCTTGGTGACCCAGGGTTTATTGTTGGGGAAACAGCTAATCACACAGAAGTTTATGTACTCTTTAATGCAGTCTGTGTAATACTATTTTGTAATTAATTCTAAACTGAACAGGTAGCCAGTGCAGGGATGATAATATTGGGGTTTTATGATCATATTTTCTGGATCTAGTGAGAACCCTGGCGGCTGCATTTTGGACTAACTGAAGCTTGTTTATTGAGGATGCAGGACAACCACCTAGTAATGCATTACAATAGTCCAGTCTGGAGGTCATGAATGCATGAACTAGCTTTTCTGCATCAGATGTGGATAAGATGCTGCTAAGCTTGGCAATATTTCTAAGATGAAAAAAGGCTGTTTTTGTGATATTGGAAATGTGATTTTCAAAGGACAAGTTAATGAAAAAGATTTTACTGATATTCCAGAATGGGCAAATTATTGGCTTGCATCGAACAAAGAACAACTAAGGAAATTACTAAAATGACCAGAATTGGATTAAGAAGCACTTAGAACATTAATAAAATCTGAAAGGGCAGAGGTAAACAGTCAACTTTGTACAAGAAATGTCAGAAACATAATGAATGATTGTGATCAGAGATCACTTAAATGTAAAAGTAAAAAAAAAAAATCAATAGTAGAAATTACAGTTGTGTTTAATTTTGAAAATGAGAGCATTTGCACATAACTAAATAGCTAACTTGCTAGTAGCTAATTTACTAATGAGCATAAATTGCTTTGGGAACTTTGGAACGTTGAAAAAAGTTAATGTAGTTTGATGAATAAAATTGTCCCATTTCCAGTGTTATGATTTGGGGTTGCTTCAGCTGGTTAGTTTTGCAATGTTTTCTATAATAAAACTGTAAATCTGGTATGTCTGTACATTAAAGATGTTTGAAAAAAAATGGGGGCACAAAAGATGAGTAATAGAACACATCAAGATGATTTTTGTCTGTTTATTTAGGCATGCACCACTTAAAAACTACTGAACAAATTTCAATGGGATGTATTTTCACTGGTGTATTTGGCCGAGCTTGAGATAAAAAAGGAACATCTAATGTTCCAATAAAATGAAATCAGCAGATGATCTGAATGTACTGAAAGACCAGAGTATCACATCTATGTAGTTTTTATTCTCTGGTGGCACAAGCATGCTTTGAGTCACATGGGTAGCTCTAGGAGGATGAGGGATTATTTTCAAACATGAACTGGCCCCCTAGGAGTCCTGACCTTATCCCCACTCTAAAAGTCTATAGGATTTACAGGGGAAGACCTCACAGACTAATCCACCTCTCCCATCCTTAATACAAGATCTTAGCCAACAAATATTGCAACTATGCATGAAAAGAAATGCTTTGACATTGCATTAGGTTGTTGACACAATAATGTCATGGCAAATACACACAATAATTAAAGCTGCAATCTTTACCATTAAATATTAAGGTTGCAAGTGTATGTACAAAACACACACACTGAAGTTGATAGCTGTGGGTTGGTCAGCAACAGTAGAATAGTCTTGTGATGTATGTGTGACTCTGTAACTGATACTGTGACGTGTATAACAGTGAAGTGTGAAGTGTATAACAGCAGCACTTCCTGGATGCTTTCTAGAGTTTAGTTCATGTAACAATCAGCTCATACAGCACTTATGACTTATAAAGAATCTTCATAAAGCTGTTCAGAAATGGCTCAACATACAACTTACCGTACATAGTGAGATGCACAGCACTGATTCTCACTGTAGCTAACAGTAATTCATGTCAATCCATTAGTTTAACTAATAACAATGATTTATGTTTTCAATCATACAAAAAATGCATATACAGTTTAAATACTTCAATTAATGTTAAGGTCTATAATTAATTCCTACTGACAACAAGGAAAAGCTTAAAATTTAAGCTATTTAAGCTGAAAAACACCTATGTAATGCTGAATCTTGATGACAATGCATGTTTTTCCACAACTGTCCGTTATTGCGTCCAGATGCCCTTAATGACAGAAACACAACTATACTGTACAAAAAGCCATACACATGACTGGAGCAGAGATTTTCCCACAAGATGGAGCTATTTAATTTGGGATCTGTTTGTGAAAATAAGCCATGAACAGTTATTACATAATCCCATACCAACATCATTAATCATCATCTATATCACTTTATCCTGTATACAGGGTCACGGGGGCCTGGAGCCTATCCCAGAACACTTAGGGCACAAGGGTGAGTACACCCTGGATGGGGTGCCAATCCACTGCAGGGCACACACACATACACACACATACACACACTCCATACCAACATAGTCACTTTAAAAATTGTCCTGTCATACAGTTAGTCTTTGCTCTTTTTTTATAATATGTTTATTGTAAAACAGTATAAATGCTTCAAATTGTCACAAGACTTAAAATATAAAAAAAAAGAAAAATATTGCTGAAGCTGAGATTGTTAATTTTCACCCATTGTGTGACAAATGACTAATCTCTGTGGCTCCTTATTATCAAGTTTAATAAGGACCACTTCAACAATTTTCAAATAAAAATTAATGAAACAATCCTTCATAACATCCTGAAAAGCCACAATGATTTATGTATTTAAGCTGCCTACCTTACTACCAGTAATTATGATCAAGAATATACATTTTATTTTTTTTTTTTTTACAGTGATAGCACATGATAGTGACTCACTTGCAAACTAGTTGGTTAACAAAAAAAAAAAAAACACCTCTATACGGCTTAAATGAGGCACAGTGGTGGTGCAGGATGGTTAGTTTGAGTTTTGAAGAAGCCGCTGATATGTTAGAATTTTGACATACAACAGTTTTTAGGGTTCACACAAAAATCACATTCCGCCCACACAACTGTTTAATGTGAATCAGCATGACTTTATGCTTTGTGCTGCTGCCACATAAGTAGCTGTTTAGATACCTGCATCCATGGACGAGTTTATAGGTGTTCCTATTAAAGTGGATGCAGTATATTATTCTAATTAACAATACTAAATAATTACATGCACACATACATCTTGCAATTGTGAGTACAGTACTGTCTCAAATTGCATAATGCACAAACAGTAATGATTGCTTCAATCAGGGTTTGAAGTAAAGAAAGTAAAAACAACAATATGCATGTTATATGAGTTTATATAAAAAAAAAAAGTAATAGAAAAATGCACGGCTGTGTGAAAAAAAAATCCCACACATTTTAAATTGCTCTGCTAATACACTACCACAGTTGTTTGCATACACATATACAGAAACAGTGAAGCAGGGTAAAATACATAGGCTTATTATAGGCAATTTTTAATTTTTATGTCTTTTAGGAACCATACTCAAAACGGAGTCTTTGCTATAATGTGGCACATTATAGTACATGACTATGAGCATCGTTATGGGTGATTAAATACTTATTGACCTCACTGTATATATATATATATATATATATAAAATTAAAATTTTCTATAATTTTCTTTTGATTCTGCTTTGATACAATGACCATTTTTAAATCACTATACAAATGAAACTTAATTTAATTTAATTCCTATATTGAGGGGGCATGGAGATCCTACAAAGAGCAGATCTGGAGGTTCAGGTGAAATCGGTCTGAGAGTTTGCTTTCTGTCGAACTAGCAGTGATTGAGTGGAATGAATAGCTAGCAAATAGAAACATCATGATGGTACATTTGTCAGATTTATAAAATAAAAAAATATATATAAGTAATCATAGGCAGTTAAGAAAACTGGGTAATAATACACTCAATAACTGGTTTATATGTAATTTAAAACTTCCTCAAAAAATATTAATTTATCAGTACTAAAACATTTATAACAGCATTTATAAAGTGGTTGCTAATGCCAACTAATGTAGAAGCAATGTTTTCTAAATAATTAACTAATTATTTAGTCATGTTTAACTAAATCTTCATAGTGTGCAGTTATTATAAAGTGTTACCCATTTCTGTTTTGAATATACATCATAGAAATCCACAAAAATATGTGGATATTGAATATTGTTATATTTATATATAGACTGTTGAACCTGCAAGAAGATAACAAGTGGAACTGTTATCGAGTGGAATGAAAGAATTGACATGTCTACACCTAATTATAAATGGGTGGAGCTACATGTGCAAGATTGAGTTTAGACAGTTTCACAGAGACAATAATACTATTGACATCCATTGTGAGAGACACCCCGAGCAACATGTTACTTTTTCTCTCTGTTTTAATAGTAGCTACTAATGTTGGTAAGTCATTTATTTAATTTAATGTAATTTCATTTTTTTTACAGCGAAAAAATTTAATTAAAAAAAAGACATTTAGGAATCGAATTCAAGGAAACTATGTTACTTATTCACACTGTTAATACAGATGATATAAATATCAGTCTATTACACGTGACATACCAATTTTCCGAATCAGTAAGTAGTACTGATTAATTATTAATCTATATTACAATGTCTTTTCAGCAGAGGCTGTTGATTCGCTCATTACATCAGACCAAACAACCATAATAACAGCTGAAGGCAGCAACACCACACTAACCTGCACATATGATGCCTCAGCTGTCTTTCTCCACTGGTATCGACAAAACCCTCAATCAGGACCAGAGTTTCTTCTGCTGATTCAAAAATCCACAGGGTCAATTACAAGGGCTGAACAACCTCACCCAGGACTATCCATCAAACTTCAT
>JAOVVB010000031.1:8717168-8737673 GCA_028570985.1 Heterobranchus longifilis | reverse complement strand
ATATATATATATATATATATATATATATATATATACCGTTCCTACCTATCAATTTATTCTGTCTCATCTAGGATATCGTACATTGTTTTCTTTCTATAATACTATATACTGTACTACCATCACTTCCTTGATTGCAAATTGCATGGGAAATCTGGTGAAGCACTTCGAAATGTAATTATCTCCAAGTGTATCACAAACAATTACTCTATGATGCAAAATGAGATTATAGATGGAAGCTCTTGAACTCTTTTGGGAACATAAGTCAAGAAAAAGAAATGTGTCAAAAATGACAGCTGACTGTCTTGTGTTTTGTGTGTATGTGTGTGTGTGAGAGAGAGAGAGTGAGAGAGACAGAGAGAGAGAGAGAGAGAGAGAGAGTATGTGTGTTTACTGCCATCTACTAAATCCTGAGGTTTTATCTGAAGAGGGAATAGGTTGGCTGACAGGAAAACATACCAGAGCAAGGATTTTTTCTAATAGCTCAATAAATCAAAACCTTGGCCTCAGTGTATTTCATCAGCAATTTGAGTCCAAGCCTCCATGACTCAGCCAAAGAGAGGCAGGTGATAAACAGAAATACAAAACAATATAATATTTTTAAAAAATTCATTAACTTAAAGGAACCAAATATTATGCGACTAGAAAAAGAGAACTGTTGTTGTAAACTGTAGTCATCAGTACCTTTAATCAGGATATTATACAGAGTCAGCCAAAAAAAGTATACGCACTTCAGGAAAAGAAAAATAATATGATGTATATTATAGTAATATTATAGTATATTAATATAGTATAATATTGAAAATTAACACCACATTAATAATAAAGAGTAATATTATATATATAATTGTTGTCTTTTTACTGGCAAAGTTTATACTTAATGCTCAATTATTAATACTGGGATATTTTTATTCTAATAAAATAATGAAAGTTTTCTTTCATGTTGTTTCCATGTCCCAGACTAGTTGGGCCAGAGTCGTGACTAGTATTACTAGTATTTAAAACTACTAATTATAATATATATTATAGTAAAGTAAAAAAACACACACTGTGGGGAAAGTATTAACAGAATTTAAAAAAAGGTATTAATAGATTTAAAAAAATTATTTATATAAATAAATTTTTAATTGATTGCCCATCCCTACTTGATAGATAGATAGATAGATAGATAGATATATAGATAGATAGATAGATAGATAAAACTGAGACGCATAATAAACTGATTTCATATTGTTCCCCTTGAATTAAAATAAAATCATATAAAGCTTCTAAAGAACCTTAGCCATCACAGGAGGTTATATCATATTATTATCCATGCTATGCTGTCATATTCTGTGTGTGTAAGTGCATAGATACATGGATACAATTTCACTCCGAACAGGGGAGTTAAAGTGTGTGTCAGTACTGTGTGTGTGTGTGTGTGTGCGTGTGTGTGTGTGTCTAGCCTCTGCATGAGCTAATGGGCCAAAGACAAGCAGGTTACATGAGTGTGAGTCTGGTGTTAGGTTCTCTGTATGATTCAATTAGGCATTAGCAGGGTCATGCGTCCTGGTCAGAAAAAAAGTCTAAGAGTCACTGTACAGCACACAGCGCTTTAATGTTCTACAACACAGTATGTGTGCAAACAAGTAAATGGCTAATAGACCAGTTTTAATCAAGCAGGTTAGTTAAGCACAGCAGAAAGCTCAGCAGTGTGTTGCTATATAGAAGTGAGTTATTGTCTAAACTTTGCTGAGTATAGCACTACACAAACCCTTAGGCAGCGAGAGCACTGGGTGGAAAGTGTGTGAAAACATAAAACACGGCAAGTGTTTCTATGCAGTCCCTTAGATGTGTTTGAATTCTAGAGCAAAAAGAGTCAAATAAAATGTGGCAGTGATAAAGAATAATGAGCAGGAAGATGTGCCATAAATCATCAGTATTGATCCCAAAAGTAATGGAGAAAATGAAAACATTGCCTCTGCTATGTGTCACTTTGAGGGCATGCTGTTTAACCACCTTGTTCTTTTCTGGCACTGGATTCCACAGCCCCGTGCAAGAGCTTGGCAGTGAAAGCTTACAAGTCACTTATTGACAGTTGAATAATAGTTTTTTTGTAAAGAACATAAAAACACTGATAGGTCATTGATAAGAAGAAGTAAAGCCTGAGGACTGCTGTACCGAAATACTAAGCAAAGAGGATAGAAACGTAAGGGCGATGTGAAGAATTTTAGGAAACTGCATATTTCATTCTGCTACCTGCGATTTTATTCTGCTTCCTGCAAAGGTTTATCTCCTTTTAACTAGTGTTTTTTTTTTGTTTGTTTTTTTTTAAACTTTAAACCTTAAAGCTAGGTTACTATGATTTGAATTTAACTTTATCAAAATGATAAAATCCTGTTTATAGACTGACAACTTTCAGATTTTTTTAATTAGTATTAAGGAATGTATGGGTCAGGGGTAGTTCAGTGCTTAAGTTGTTGGACTATGATTCAGAAGGTTCCAGGTTCAAATCCCACAACTTGTTGGGCCCTTGAGCAAGGTCCTTAACACTCAACTTATCTACACACTTTTCCCACATCTTAAGTCTTTCATAGAATTCAAATCAACCCCAATGTTAAATATACAACTGAGTAATGTTGCCTCAAAAACACAAACAAGAACCACATAAAACATCACTTAACCAGGATTTAAAATATGTACTCGGTAAAACTTCTGACTGTACTAAACTATAGCCTCGTTACCTCTCCTCCTCCAACAGGGGCCCTCATGAATAGTGTAGGAAAGTTCGGTGAACTCCAGGTCTACAGCCGAGCGCCGGGGCAGGTGCGAGAACCTCTGGGCCTCCGTGATATGGTTCTCCACTTTCTTCAGGTGGGTCAGCATGGCTGCATCCGGAGGGGCTCCTCCTGACTTCTTGGTCTCTTCCATGGGGATGGAGACTGACCCTTGCTCTAAGGACCTTTCAGCCATACCAGCAATCTGTAAAATAGAGAGACACTGTGAAAATGTGTTAACAGAATTACATCGTCACATGAGACTCCCGTATTTATACAGTTTCAAACTTCCTGATTTTCTTTTTGAAATTGTGTTTGTTTGGTCTCACTCATGGCCAACTACCCTGGGTAAATATGTTTACAATGGCTTGATTGGTGTTCAGCCCCACCCACCTGACCTGACCCTTCTTTTATACATTTTTGATTTTGTCAATTGATCAGTTGAATTACCTGGGGTTTTATGTCTTTGGTTATCACATAATACTGAAGAAAGGGAACTCAGTATAATTTGCACAATTAGAACAATTAACTATGTAAATTTGAAAAACAACTCCTTGTCCCCATACTAAGTTGGGTTAATAAGGGATGAATACTTATACAATTACAAATTTTACTTTTTTTTTTAAATCTGGAAATATGTTACAAATGAAAGGATGCTTTAAACCTTGTGTTTTGCAAAACTTCTCATACGATAATCAGCAATTAATTAGGGTCACATGTGTTCCCAGATTCTCCACTTGTTTATATTTATAGTTCCTTTTTTCCTGGTTCATTGTTTTCTAGTTCCCATCTCTTTCTTTATCTAGTTCCTAGTTTCAAGTATAATTTATGGAACAGAAATCATATGATTACACCCAACCCCCCCTGGGTCAAATTTTTTGATTAGATATAGGGATATAGAGGATTATAACTGACGACGATGACTTGGTGATTGTGTGATGGCTTTAAATATATTGCACTAAAGTACAGTAGAAATGAAAAGGCAAAGAGACAGCTTTGATGCATAATGAAGTCTTCTAGAGTTCCACAGCTGTAAAGTCATAAAGAATCAAAGAATCAAATGAAAAGGATAAAAGAGGGGACTAATGAGAGCTGGAATCTTTCATTATCTGTGATGAACCACAAGCCTGATGTGTTTGAATGGAACACCTGAATATAATTCAATGTCCAGCGAAACAAAAGCACTCTAACCTGAAAGAAAGCCTTTCGTTACTGGTCTTAGATTTTAAGCTGTTTAATAAATCCAACACCCTTACGCACACACACAAAACACACAACACAATCAGCTGTCGTTTTTTCACACACACACACACACACACACACAAACACAAAAGAAAAAGAAAAAATATATGAATCAAAATGGCTGTTAATATTCAGACTGTTGTTTGAGACACAAATCTGGTGTAGGATGAGAAACAAGTAATCTGATCATAGAGGGAAAGGCTGAGAGCTGCAGAGGCTTACTCATGGTTGGACAAGCTAAAAAGTTCTGCTCTTCTGTTTGTTTGTATAAACCCTTGAAAAACAGTTTAAATTACACTGGGACTTGAATTTGACAACTTGAACTTAAGTATAATCTACATCAAAGCTGACAAATAACTAGCATTATGCTATTAATACAATATTCTGGAAAGAAATTGTATAATAAGGTGTGATTGGTTGCATAATCAAAACTGATTTCATATATTCCATGACACAGCTTATTTGTATTTTCTGATGCCCACAAAGCATAAAGAGAGCAGGAAATAAAAAGAAATGATTGCTAATGATGAAAGAAAATGCAGAAAGGCAGTAGCGAAAGTTAAACATCTCTTGTGAGAGTGATGTGCACTACATCTTCCATCAGCTCAGGCATTTGTTTACAGCTTACAGTTATGCGCAGATTCACGGCACAGCATTTCTCTTGTCAAAATTAAATACCCTTTCTTTCCCCCTTTTTCTTAATTTTTTTGCCATGATTATGTCGATAATCTAAAACTTTTCCCGATGGTGCTCATAGATTCGGATCTAGTGAACTAGTCTGTGGGTAAACCCTATATAACTGTGTTAATCCTTGCAACCCTAACCCTAACCCTATAACTCATCTAAAACTGTTATGAAATGAAAACAATTAATTTTAGAGCAACTATGTTGTTTTCCCTAAAACACAATTAGGTTTGTTGGTTATATGCATTAATACATTGTAATACATACAATCGTTTAATAATTAAAATATAATAAGTAATGTATCATGTAAATACCCCAAATGTACCATTACCTTAAATATGACTTGCTGTTTAGACAACTTGGAATCAATTTGACTACTACTTCTAATATTCTAACCTGGCATTAGCAAAGAAAACAGGCCAGCTTGGTTAAACATATCCAATTAATATTAGCAAAATAACAAAACCTAACTCAACATGCTATTTAAAATTAGATAGAGTTCAGGCCTTTCAGGAAACCACTCATTTTAAAGGAGTTTTTGTCAACTCCAGCATATTGGGACATTTTAATGAGGGGTTCGCTCACCCTCAAGCTCCATACGGCAGGCTTATCCATCAAAACTAAAATGGTTGGATTGGGTACTTTAGAGGCCTTTTTTTTTTTTAAAGGTAAAAGGCTATGGGTTTTTGGCTTAATAATAATAATAATAATAATAATATTTGATAGTGTTTATTTGATAGTGTAAATAATATTTATTGATTTATTATCTTTACATACGAGGAGCGTTTAAGTCAAACCGGGACTTGTGATGAAATTTCTTGTGAATGAATGCATAAAGGTCATTGGCATTTACATAAGACTTACAGTAGACTGATGAGAGTCTTAGCTGCAGTAAAACATTTGAATGGTGCAAATATTGTAAAGAAGGTTGTATGTCCATGAATGACGAGCCCACCTGTTTGGTCCATTATGTGTGCAATGAGATGCTTATTGGACATGAAGCAGGCAGTCCAATCATGGCTTCGGGGTACTGAGAAAACTTTCTACCTTGATGATATCCAAGCACTAGTAAGATGCTGGGATACAAACATTAGTGTAGCAGGGGATTATATAGATTATATTTTTTTAAAGGTTTTACTCTCACACTGTGTTCTGTCATTCTACCTAATCAAAAGCGCCAGTTTGACTCAACCACCCCTCACACATAAAAAAAAAAAATCCATCAACTACATAAGAAAGTTGGATCTCCAACTAAAAATCATTGGTTTAGAAGATGCTGAGGTATTGTCATGGGTCAAGATCTTTAAATGAAAACATTTAAAATAAAACATCTAACCTAGGAGATGGGTAGCTTTAGTTCACTAAAGACTAAATGTGGTGTTAAAATAGCAAATAATGCACACAAACTAAAAACAAATCCCCAGACATACCTTCTTTATGACAGCCATTGTTGCTATACATGTACTAACATTATTAACTCATAACATCACATACTCTACCAGAGTAGAAGTACTACTTCAGGAAGATATTCTCTTAAAAAAATGTATAAAATGAGCTGATTATTTTTGAAAGAACATATATGACTACAAATACACTCTACAAAGAAATCAATAAATTTATCTTCAACAGCCTTAGAGTAAGGGCAAAGTAACAAACTGCATATGTTATAGTTATCATGCATTTAAGTACCTGATTCAATGTTGAAGTACCTCTAGAGTATTATTAAATTATACAACTTAAAAAAAAAAAAAAATTTAACTTTAGTGTAATTATTTTTGATGATAATTACAGGCTTTGACCCTATCAAAATAAATCATTTCCCCCCCTAAAATCTATCCTTAAGGTGCCACAAATTTAGTCAGTACTGTGTACAGTCAGAAACGGTGTTAGTTTCATCCAGTAGAGGATGATTGTTTTTTAGGTACAAACCTAATAAAAAAGGGTTCCAATCTTTATTATAAACCTGGGAAGCTACTGAATCCCTAGCATTTCGCTAAGTTGGCTAGTCAGCTAAAATTACCCATCTTTATATACTGTTAAGGTGGTGTTCCCTTCATCATAGATTGTTAAAACATAAATGTTTAAAAAAGCATCATCTGATAAATAACTTATTGATAAATAACTTATCTGATAAATAGCTTATTGATGAATAACTTATTGTAGATTTTTTTGGGGGCTTTTATTGGGCTGTATCAAGTAGTTTTTCCATTACATTCCATTACATTGTTACTTGGGTAATTTATAATCATTACTTTTTTCCCTTTTACTTTTTCCATTCACCCCTCCTTCTGCCACTTCCTAGAAAGATAATCTGTTGTAGTGTGATAAAATAAATGAAAATACATGTCTTTGTTCTTAAAGGATCAACACATTCATGCCTGCATGTGCGAATGCAGTAATCATAACTACGGAAGTCTTTTGTGAAAAGTATTGCTCAGATTACACTCCCAGGCCATAGCGGTGATTCATACAGGAATTGAAAGCAGAAAAAGACCATAAGCATGATCTGAAAATGAATGGCATGAAAAGAACATGGAAAAAAATGTGCTGCAAATCTCTGTGAATAACCTTATATCCCGGTATCCACACTAATAATTATGATAATAATGGTGATACCAGCTCATGGGTTTTGACCACACATCTCACGGTGAAAGGAAAAGAAGAGGAATAGGCAGTAGACGGGAAAACACTATTGACCGCACCAAAGAGGCCATGGCATCAAATGTGTTATAGTGTTACGCATCAATAGCAATGCACTTAGGCTTGGCTTCAACACTATCCAAACCAGATCCTGATGCTGCCCCAAAGAGCACCTGATCTCTCTCTATCTCTCTCTCTCCCTCTCTATGCCTCTATGAAGTGGTTCCGCAAGATATTGCCAACTAGCACATCATCCCATTAGAGCATTGGTTACTCAGACTACCATCAAGAAAGCATAGCTTCTTTTGAAGGTAAAAATGTAAGATTGATTTGTATGTTCTTAAATAACAATCAACTTCAAATAGATTCTTCATTAATGCTTAAATCCTAGCTCCTCAATAAGTTTCTCATAACAGTTCTGATAAAAAATAAAATAAAAAAAAACAAGCTCTGACATCAGTGTTAATTATAGAGCAGTGGGAAGAAAGGTAGGCTGGAACAGATTTTTCTCATGTCTACAGGTTAAGTGGCACTTCGCGCAAGCTGTAATAGAGAAAACCAAACCACAGACAGTGAGACTATGAGAGTCAAGTCGAAATGAAAGGCTACCGATCATTCAGGAAAATCTTAAACATGATGCAGAAAGAGTAAATCTACCCAAACTGCCTGCTTGAATCCACTGACAGAAAGTGCTGCAATACATTTTTCCTGATTCCACTTAAAGATTCATGGCAAGGTTTGTGTTTCCGGAATTCTTGTATTTTCTGGCAAGGAGGTAAGGGGTCAGGGAGGGGTGTCTGAGCAGGGGTTTTTATTGATTGAATTGCCATTACTGGCCTTCCATTACCACGCTGCGATGGTTTCGCTCACTGCAGGTACATAGGGAGGAGCAGACAAGCTCTGATCAGAGAATGGCCACCAACACGGCTTAGCGTTCAACCACCCAGACACCAGGATAAGGAGATGTTATTATTAAATAATTATACTGGAGGGTTTTAATCTTATGCAAAACATGTGATTAGGGCATTTTAGGTAAGGATGATTTAATGAAATGAAATTTTAAATTCAATAAAAAAAAAAAACATTATGTGATGTTAACCTGTGTAAAGCACTATAAAGCGCTATCTGATTTAGATGTGGCTTAAAGATGAGATAAATGTGACATACATCAATACGCAGCATCTACATATTGGCTGGAATAAAGCTATAGAAACATGCACAAGGACGGACGCCAGTACTGGTACCCTACAGAGTGGTGCTGATGAGGAGGAAACTTACTTTGTTTTTGTCAAATTGAGATGAACGGACACGTCTCCAGCTGGCTGATGCTCTTATTTACCTACACAGACATCCGTGTGATCCTGACATACCCGACTGGATTCCACCTGATTCCGCACAAAGCACACGGAGTTCGCAAGACGTCCGACTGGCTCTCCTGTTGGAATCAGCTACATCTGGCGTGCATTCCGCAAATTCTACGAATACGACAAAGCGCCCCGGACCAAAACATACATGACAGTCATGGAGACCGGAAAGGATGCATCGACATATCAGTCAACCGGGGCAGAAGTTACATTCCGGTCAGCTGATCCGTCTTTTCAATCATTGCCTCTGTAAACAAGTCTAAGGACAGGCGCGTTCACTTCCGTTTCTCGCATCAGCATCCACACCGGAGCGGTACCGCAGCAGTCCGGTACAGCGCGGGAAATCAGTGTCCAAGCATCTCCTCGCTCCTCATGTCTGACACTCTACTGTAGAGCAACATCCACATCCGAGCAGGTCGCCTGATATACCAAACTGATCCCTGTGTTGAATGATGCTAAAAGATCCAGATGTGCAACGCAGGCCGGTTGAAAACAGTTTCTGCCCAGGCCTGGTGTAGAACGAGATGAAGCATGCGTGTGAGTGGGTAGGGTGGGGGTTTTCAGAGGAGAAGCAGTCATCTCTGCAGAAAGCTCAGAGGGCGGGTTGGCACTGTGCCACATGCGGTCACGGGACAGGTGGGGATCTCGAGTTTCCCCCACGGTTGTCCAGGATGCTCCATCATCGGCTCTATACCCTGGCGTATCAGCACGCCATCACGGTGCATTTGGGGTATTTAGGCAAGTTACTTGACATGTCCTTGACATGTGATCTGTGATGAATGTGTGCTCCAGCGCATAGATGCAGGCGTACATGTGCGCTCTGTACAGCTGTAGGGGCTGATCCAAGTTCTTACACATGAATATCAGGATGGCACCTCAATATGTGGGGCAAAACATATAGGTGAGTGTGTACATTGTTGCAAAACTATTGGCCAGACTAATTTCTCTGCACTCCACAATTTTTCAAAAGTATATCCAATTTTATAAATATGATTTCAATCTGAGTGAAAGAAAAGCTAAATAATAATAATAACAATAATTGAAAAAAAAAAAAAAACAGGCGCCTTGGATTCTATAGATGGCTATAATTAGAGGAAAAATTTTAAGTCTATGACTTTTATCATCCTATAAAGTTATTGCACTCGTTGACGTAAACAAACAGGCGCTGTGCCTTTAAAGAGCGCAGGTGCGCATGCGCTGGTGCTGATGCTGCAGTGCTCGGGTTATTTTCGGTGAAACCACCGAGGTTACTAGCGTTCAAACGACGCCCTATATCATCCGTGCACAGAAACCGAAATACTCCAGAATGGAGCAACCCTTTCTTTTCCTCTCCTGATCTTCCCTTCGGCAAGATCCTGGAAGTGAGAAAATGACTCATTTTCCTGAAATCGTGTTAAGGCAATTCCACACCTTCATCTAAATTTGATCAGGAGGTGTACACACCGGTGTCGCTGAAAAAGTCTCCTCTTTCCTCAGACTTACATTTATATGGCAGGTTATGTTAAAGAAGTCTAATCTAGGCTTGCTTGGATGTAATACATACCACAGCTTTAGAGTAAATTAATTTTATATGGATATTGAGCAATACTCAAATTTATGTACTATTAGGCTACATGTATTTAATATAGTGAATGTCATTTACCAGACAACAATTAACTAATTATTAATTGCTTAAAGAAATTAATGATTATTATTAGCCACTTAAATTATTACAACATGGTTTTAAATACTACCGTAAAGGTATGGCAAACATTATAGCATTAATTGATCAGTTCTTCTTATTCCATTGTCAGAAATTAGGATTCCTGTACCTTTCCTCTAGGGTACACCTGTTATACCTACATTTGTATCTTTTACATAAAAACAACAAATCATAGGACATTTATGGACATTAATTGTTTTTAAAGTGTACCATTAATTTTTCTATAGTTCCAGGATAAAGCGGTATAGACGATGAGTGAGTGAGTGGTTTCAGATGAAAGATGCATATTAAAGGTAAAACAGTACATGTACAATTAAGGGTACTATTTTGAGTGCATACCAATTCTAATTCTAAAGTCCTAGTTAATTCATGAAACTCTGTGTTATTACATTCAGGTTGTAAAAGGGTAAAGTACTCTAGAAAGAACATATAGAAATATAGAAAGAAAGACATAAAAGAAAAACAACCACAGCAGCCCATTTCAACCTTTTATTTCATCTTTACAGACACCATCCTAGTGGTCATAGTGTCACAAATAATTCTCAGTCAGTGTCTGGTTTGGGCTCCATTTATAAAAAAGGAAAAAAAAGGATATTTTTGAGCCATAAATAACACCACAGAGCTATGAAATGCATTAATGAGGGCATTAACCAAAGCTGGATACAGGCTTAGAGATTGTACAGGAGTAATAACGCTCCTCAACTACCACTGTTTAATAAAAGACAGAAGGAACAAAAAAAAGTATATACCAAACACTATGATAAATCCTATGGGTCCTGGTAAGTCCAGAGGTGAAAAATATTATGGTTACAGAGTTGCTGTCTAACATAAAAGTACTGCATCAGTTTTTGCTTTTCAGGAATTATACATGGATGCTCAACTCCGCATCTGGAAATCTACCATCTGCCAGCACTAATTTACCGCATCTGATTAGACTAATTAGAAAAGTAAATGTTGCTTTTGAGGCAAATTAAATAGCAAAAAAAAAAAAAACAGTAAAATGCTTTTTCTTTTCTCAAATTAACTCTTCCAGAAAAAGTAACTTTTCCATAATAGCTGGGGATGATAAACTTTACATTCTAGTGTTGGTTGAAACATAAAATAAAACTTTAGCCAGATGTTAGCCAGATCTGTTGCAAGTATAAATTACAGATTTTCCAAAATATCTTTTAATCAGTATAAATGAATATAACCATATATTAAACAAGAAAACATTTAACATTTTGTCTGCTTATAGTTGTATCCCGTTATCATATACATTAGGAAATTTAGCCATAAACATCCTTATTCAGCAACCAGTAAGATGAAAAAAGCTGCTTTTTATGTTACTAATAAACTGAAATGCTCTTCACCCATGAAGACTCTACAAAGTTGTTAAACTTAAAAATATAGTTATACTTTGAGTGTTAAAATTAAATAAATAAATTAATGTTACTTCACATAAACTTCGGTTGATGTGGAGCATCTGTGAAACAAGTCCTGATGTAAGTTGTTGCTATAGAAACAATAACTTACAATAAGGATACAGATTTCAATAGTGCTTAGGTATAATATACTAACATCCAACAAATCTCCACATATTTCCCTTTTTGAGCTCCCTGTCTCAGAATAATAATAATAATAATAATAATAATAATAATAATAATAATCCTGTTTCAGACCAATGTACTGTATTTTTGTCAACTCCTGCAATCTTGGTGTACATTAACATACTGTACTTTAAAAACCTCATACATCTGCACTGACATCATTAAAATGTTAATTAATGCTCAAGTAATACTCGGTCATGAATTAGATGCTTCTTCATTTAAATAATGGACCTCATCCTAACATAAAATCTTCCTACCACTTCCTTGGTCTTCATCCATTGCTGTCATGTCTGTCGATGTTATTTTATTCACTTCCACAGCTGGAATCAAGTTGACCTCCCAAACCATGACCCCAGAAAAAAACAATAGAAAGAATATTCCAGGTTTCATGATCAAAAAAGCATCAATGAGTGATAAAAAAAAATATTCCATCTGTACACCAATAGAAATATCCCTCTTGATCCTAATTTACTCTCTCTCATTCTTTTCACCACTCTCTGCCGTCCAAATAGCTAATCCGTCATTTCTGTCAATCTGTGGTATTGATCAGGAAGGAGCTTAAGATGCTGTGAATGAGTGGTTTCTACCCACTGTATAAAACTTGCCAAAGAACTAGAGCATGAATAAGAGCTAATTAGGCTACACTAAGCTCTATGAATGCACTTATCTTAACCAAACAGAAAAAGGCTACTCGAATTGTTGAATTGCACTGTAAATAATAACTGCAATTACCTAAATAACAAATAATCAGATATAAGCTTACTACATGATGAGTAATCACGTTTGACCCCTAAGTATTAGCCAAAGGTTAGTGTGTGTCTTTCATAATTAACAGGACAGATCGAATTATCTGGGTTTCGTGTGCGTACGAAGACATTCCAAAGCCTATGCTATTATTTCTTTACTTCCTGATGACAGGGATCTGTACTGGTATCTTATTTTCTCCATTAGCTTCTAACCTAAAAGACAACATACTGTATAGACGGGGAGATAGAGACACTGTGCTGGTGTAATTGATTGCATGGGGTGGTCCATATTGATTTTATTTCTAAAGTTTCCTCTTTAACAGAACCTAAGCCAGACACCTCCATTACTTTTCTCAGAAGATACCTTTATAAAAGGTTATAAAATGTTAGAAAATCCCTAATCACACCCCTACTGTAAACTATTGCAGATTAAAATGTAAAAGTCTTAAGCACCTGTTAATTGTTGATTAGATTTTGGCATAACTTTTCCATCTTATGTATTAGTGTGTAGGTGGAGAAGGGTATTTAGATGTCCAATCATTTTCACTTTTGTTGTAAGAAGTGCTTTAATGCATTTCAGATTATGCATTAGCATAATCATGTTTTCACTAAACAATAACAACTGCTGTTGGCCTGACTAAAAGCATTTATGAAATGTAAATAAAATATGAAGTATTAGTAAAGCAGCCGGAAAGCACTCTTGATTCACTTAGCATTATGATGTATTGCAATTTGCTGTATGGTTACTGCAAGCAAATCAAGGTGTGTTACCCTAAGCTCACTACTGGATAAAATGCTAGAGAAATGACCCATTTGAGAATGTCTTGTGTGAAAATCAGAACAGTGGATATTCAGGTTTTAGGTTTGAGCAATTAGACTAGTCTGAGGCCATTGCAATATAAACAACCCAAAAGGGAAGTTTTTTTCTCTTTTTTAACACACTAAATTAAAGGTCATATGCAAGTTTTAACAGCACATCCATTTTTAAACAGAACTTTTCCAAAATCATGTTAGAACCCATGACTAAAAGCCAATTATCCAACATTATGGATTTTTTTAAACTAAAAGATGTCAAACTTTTAAAAAAGATAAAAACAAAACTCTGGCTACTATGAGGGGTTGAGGGGTGTTCAAGTCAAACCGGGTCTTGTGAATGAAGGTAAAAAGGACATTTACAGAAGGCTTCGAGCATAGTATACACGGAATGTCAAAACAAAGAAAGAGGTATTTTTTAAAGATGTTTTTTTACTAGGCCCTATAAAATCATTCTTCTTCCACAATTTTTGAAACAGTTTCTACTTTCTTCACCACAGAGTTTAGAAATAAAATATTCATGAAGCCAAATATGAAGAAAAGGCAGCTGCAGTACATTTCAGCGTAAACAGAGTTGATCTTGATGAACCAGTCGGACAGTTTACATGCTCATCTCTGGTTAATATGTGCAAAAATATCATAAATGTCAGATCAATATATGCATAAATAGATTTTGAAAGATTTTAAAATTCTTAACTTAAAGCAGATGAAAAACATGATTTTTATTTAGCTGCCATGTCATTTACAGTAACAATTTTTATACATTAATTTTAAAAAAGAAAAAAGAAAACACAGCGATCCATAATAGCAGGCCTTTACCATAACTTCACTATTTGTTCTTTATTCTCTCTATGAAGCGACTGCTGAATCACATCAGGATCAGAGTTTATCTACAAAAATAAAATAATGTTAAACCAAGCAAAGGAGAAATTATGAGTGATTTCTTGCAATATGTATTATTTTTAAAGACACAAAATGCATTTACAGATATACTGTACATACGTACACACATTTTCCCCCCGTTTCAAAACAAACAAATAAATGACCACAATGCAGATAAACAGAAACGTTTTCATTATTTACATTGCCGTGTGAACATTCTCATTATTAATTTTGTGTGCTGAATTTGGTTACGCTTCTTGTCACACTACCAGCAACTTCTAAGTGGAGCATACAGGCGGAGCATCAAGGGCAGCTTGCTTGGTCAGATTCATCCTGTCTCTTCGAATCAAAGCAAACAGCATGCATCTCAGATTATGATTACCTTGATGCTCTTGATGTCGATTATTAATCTTGCCCTATCATATTGCACTGTTATTAAGGTTAATCAGTAGTATCGTTTCAATGAATGCAGCAGTTTGTAACTTTAAGTGTGTGCAGCTGCCTTCGAGGTGAACTACAATTGTTTTTTTCCACCTGATTGACATGCGTTTACATGTAAACAAAACCCTGAAACAAGAAACATCCATTACATGGCAATATAATGAATATTAGAATCTCTAAGGTGCTTTTAACATATGATAACAAAAGGGCTAGAAACAGTTTATAAATTGAACCGCACCAACCAACCAACCAAAAGCAACTACACTGGAAAACTTTAAAATGTGAGGAATGTGACCTGGAAGAGAATCGTTCCTCAGAACTGAGCTGGAATCGAATTTTAAAAATGTAAGCTGGTTTAGTGGTAAATCTGTCACTCATTTACACACTTGCACTACACACTGCTTAAGACAACCGATCTCTTTCTTCTATAGTGCACAAGAGGTAAGCAATGTATCTGATGCTCTTGACCAAGTCATTTTTAATTAATTTAACTTCCTTTAATCTGGGGCCCAGAATTAGACCACCTCCATGCCTAGTTTCTGAGCGGTGTCCTGTAATTGTCGCATCACCGACTCCTCCCTATTCGACTCCAGCTCTGAGGAAGATGCACCACTTGTGAGGTCCAGCAGCATGTTCTCTTGATCTTCTGGCATTCTGCAGTCTCTTTCTCCATCCGCTCTCGTGCCAAGTCTGGTGTTCTCGTCTGCAGTTACAGAAAGCTCAGTTTCCCTTGACTCTTCCCCAGACTGGAGGCGTTGTGTTGGAGGAATGGGTTCACCGCTGTCACCTTCGCCTTGTCGCTCCCGCATCAGCTGCTCAGTCAACTCCACACTCTCGTAGCGTATCAGCTGCAGCCGCATGAAACCGTCCTCATGCTCCTTATATCTATAATGACAGAGAAATAACAGATAAATTCCTCCTGTGGCAAATTTGAAATGTCGAAATTAGAAATAGTTTGAAGAGAAATGCAGTGTTTATACCTGAATCTGGGATGCCCCGACGGCCATTTGAACTGGTGTTTCTTGCGTAGATGCGCAGTGAGGTTATTGCCTCTGGTGAAACACTGTTCACACACATGGCACTTATACCGTGGAGTGTAATCTCCCTAAACAATGCAACAACCACAGATTTACTGCATACAAACAAACCATTAATTATCTGAATTAGATTATATGATAATTCAAGCGGTGTTTAATTTAGTAACTCTATCTAATGAATAACTTAAGGTAGCACAACCTGTGTATGCTCCAGTTATTATCTGACAGGCTCACCTCATGAACACGTCTGTAGTGGTTTTTGATGGAGTGCAGGGAGCGGGTGGAGTAGTCACAATCAGCAAAGTCACAGTGATAGGCCGGTTCACTGCTGTGCGTTTCCAGATGCTTTCGCAAGTCTATCAAGTTCTTACAGCTGAAGAAACACACATGAAGCACACATGTGAATGCATGCAGCTGAAGGTAAAACTACACTAAATAGCCAAAAGTCTCCTACTAAGTATTGGGGTCAGATGTTTTATCCTGAAAACAAGCACATCCCATGGAATCCATAGACATATCTTCGGCAGTAGTGCGGCTCACGCTGAAGAGCTCAATGACTTTAAATGAAAGTTTATGGATTTTTTTTTGCCCTGCTAGGCCTGTCACAGTCAATTGTAAATGCTATTATTGTGCTGTTATCTGCATCTAGGGGGCAACAACAGCTCAGTCACGAAGTGGTAGACCACACAAACTCAGACCGGGGCCACTGAGCACTGAGGCTTGTAGCGCATAAAAAATTAATAAAAGGATCACCTGTCTGTATCTGTTGCATCACTCATAATAGAGTTCCAAACTGCCTCTGGAAGCAACATCAGAACAAGAACTCTGTTAGAAGCTTCAAGAAATTAGTTTCCATGGCTGAGCAGATGAATGCTTGGCTCGGGGGGGGTAAAGCACACCGCCACTGGACTCGTGCACTGAAAACATGTTCACTGGAGTCTGAATCACGCTTCACTATCTGGCAGACTGATAGATGAATCTTGCTCTGGCCGATGCCTGGAGAATGCTAATGACAACAGTGGAGGAAGGACAATGGGGTTGTTTTTCAGGATCAGGGTAGGGCGCTTTAGTTCCAGTGTAGATGGATGTTAATGCTACAGCATACAAAGACATTTTAGACAATTTTATGCTTTATTGTAAAAAGATATGATTTAAGGAACCCTGAGCACAACCCCAATAAACACAGGAACAGACGCCCTTATACAGAGTGACTTTCGTTCATCTTTTTTCAAGATCTAAGCGGCAGCTGAGGGTTATGGGTTTTGCTCAAGAGCCCAAAAGTGGCAGGTTGGACCATGCTCGGGTTTGGAAGAAGTTCCAGCCAGGCTTCTCTTACAAGTCTTACTTTAAATAAATGAGTACAAATTCCCTACAACAAGGGGGATAAGGGTCAGGTCAGGCAACTTTAGAGCTGTGCGAATTAACTTATTATGCAACTGAATGAATCTTTTTTTTTAGCAATTCCAATAACTTAATTAATAGGGCAGATTTCGATTTCAGAAGCGAATCAAACTTGTTAATTTTAAACTTAACATTTAAAAGTGACAAATTCTTTAAAATATACCCCAACTTTTGCAGAAAACAGAAACTGCTTACATCTTCTGCAAATACAAATCACCTCTACTAGGCCAGGAGTTCTCAATCCTAATATGCAAAGGTCCGGATCTGATTTCTATTTAAGGTCAAAGGTC
Source organism: Heterobranchus longifilis (assembly GCA_028570985.1). NCBI lineage: Eukaryota > Metazoa > Chordata > Actinopteri > Siluriformes > Clariidae > Heterobranchus > Heterobranchus longifilis. The sequence goes on along the minus strand of JAOVVB010000031.1, from coordinate 8,720,089 downwards.
CAGACCGATTGGTGCTATGCAAATGACTTTTATTAAACTTGCAGTCTAAGACAAAATACATTCAAACCTAGGGGAAAAAATTTGACTGTTTGACGGCAAACAAATGCTTAGACCAAAACAACTCTAACGTTAAAGTTATAAGCAGTAAGTTAGACTCTAACATTAAACTTGCACAAGTTTCAGAAAGATTCAAAATACGTTCCAATTTAGTACAAAAGTAATGTCACTGTTTGACGCGCATGGAAAATGCGTGAACACGCAAAAGACTCAACACGTGAATGGCCCCAAAGCCAAAGTCTGACTTCAATTAGTTGCCTAAAAAACTTGGCACAAAAAAGGTATGGTCGTCAGATGGAGACACTGACGTTCCCTTTGCATACTTGAATCATGGCATCCTCACCACATAGATGACGTAATGTACACCGACAGAAGACGCAGAAGTCTTGCGTTTCCATTAATGGAAACTATATCATTAAACTAACAACAGGGAAACTATTATGTTTTGCGTTAATCTCAAGTCACGATCGCAGTAACAATCTCCAAATAGACAACAAAACTAACAATTTGTTGGAGTATAACACGTTTTTATTTCACAATTTATTACAGTGTATTGCTAATTTGAGGTGTGGGCTGGGTCCGGACTGACTTGCCATGTGGTCCGGCAATAAACATAAATGATACTGAATCTAATGGAATCGAAAATCGTAATGCACAAAAAATAAACTGAATCCAATTGATGGTCTACCTACAATCCACAGCTCTAGGCAAATCCATATAACTGGCCATGGTTTAGGAAAAGGCTGTCCAACAAGCTCATACACTGTAGGTGCGACTGTCAACTGTCCATATATGGACTTATATTTATCTTATAAAGACAACACATTGGATTAGACCTTGTACTAAATTTATAAACTGCCGAGTCTATGATTACTATTGGACTGCATTACTGTCAATGCCACAAATAGTTTGTTAGACTACCAAGAATGCTCAGAGGACAAATAACTGAGAGTGACTAAGGACTACAGTCTTATGAACATCAAATCTATTACAGTATTAGAGACATAGCCTTGCCAAAGGATACAATCAAACTATCAAGCATTCATTTATTTTACCAACAGAGCCATAACTAACGGTTACTGGAAGCATGCTGTCCCTTTTTAACAGAGATCACAAATCATTCTATTTTACCTGTACTCGCAGTAGTCACAGCTGTACGGTTTCTCGTTGCTGTGGCGAAATTTTATGTGGTTCCTCAGAGAAGACGGTGAAGGGCATGTCATGTCACACAGTGGACACTTATAATGGTTTACTGTTCAGAGACACAACACCGCCCATTATCAGCAAATTAAACCTGACGTACCATAAACAATTAAAAAAAATATATATATGAAGTGTAAACACAGTCTTCCAGAAACCAGCACCTTTCCACAGAATGAGCAAAGACTTTTGAGAGTATTAAATAAACATTACACACAGTAATTAAATTTTTACACTTGGTTATTCCAACAAAATGAACTCACTATTTTATATATTTTATACTATATTATCACTACGTTTCTGATTGGTTTCCCAGTTCCAAATAATTGACGGCCCTAAAAGCAATTTAAAAAATGCAATATTGAACAGAATAATTAAACGATTAAATGTTTCCCCATTTCATTTTTTCAAACCATTACCAAGGCTGCCAATAATTTTGGACCGACCCTATTTTTTATTGTTATTTCAGTCACTTATTCTATGCACAGCAAAGACAGAGAACATACCGTGATTCCTCATGTGGTCTCTCAGCAGCCTCTCAGTAGCAAAGCGCTTTGAGCAATGAGAGCACTGAAACCTTTGTCCTACACAGAGACCAGGTGTCAAGTACACACAAAAAAAGCTTACAATTTAAAACATTAATATTTCTGCACCTCAACAAGAGACTCAAAATTAAAAACACAAAGTAATACATTAACAAATATATTCTTGGCCCACCTATCATAACTAAGCTGGTTGATTAAAATATAATAATAAAATGTTACTGTACTTGGTGCTACCTTGCACAAATTCCAACCCCTTTCATCACTTACCCTCTATGGAGGTCTGTCGTCGGATGTGGTCGAAGAATTTGGTGTTGTTCGCAAACATTCCACCGCAGGTTGGACAGGCCACCAGCTTCTCCTGGGTGTGACTCCGCATGTGCTCTCGTAATTTAAACCGCCCCTTAAATGAGGCCTCACAATCTTAAACAACAACCAGACAAACATCTGAGTAAATGGTTAAAAATTACACTATGACCACCGACTGGTGAAGTGAATATCATTGATTATCTCAATGCAGTGGCACCTGGAAGAGTAGGTGGGGTATATGACATAAGGCTACAAGTGAATATTTTGTCCTTGAACGTAAACATAAGCATTTGAGGGACTAATTGTGATGGTTAGACAACTGTGTCAGAGCAACTTCAAAACTGCCACTTTTCAGAAAGGAAAACCGGTGAACCAGGGACAGACTCATTGATACGCACGGGGTGTGAAGGCTTGGCCGTGTAGTCTGATCCAACAGAAGAACTACTGAAGCTCAAACTGCTTAAAAAAAGTTAATGCTGGTTCTGATAGAAAGGTGTCAGAAGACATGGTGCATCACAGTTTATTGCCTACAGGGATGCGTAGCTACAGACCAGTCAGAGAACCCATGCTGATCTGCGTCCACCGCCAAAAGCTCCTACAGTGGGGACATAAGCATTTTAACTGAACCATGGAGGCTCCACCCCACAACATATGTGGAATGTGGTGATTATTCTGCATGTTCTCTAGTGAAGTTTGGTGTTCCACAGGGTTCAGTTTTAGGCCCACTGCTTTTTTCCCCTTTACATGCTTCCTCTGGGCAACATAATCCGTAAGCATGGTATTAGTTTTCACTGTTATGCTGACGACACACAG
>JAOVVB010000031.1:8702454-8717068 GCA_028570985.1 Heterobranchus longifilis | reverse complement strand
TGACTATCGATACACTATCGTAAAAGAAATTATCGCGATAGTTAGATGTATCGATATTTTTGCACAGCCCTAATTTTAAATAAACTTTTTAAACACTAGACATAAGACATTACAAATGTGTACAAATTAAATATCTCTGGTTGTCACTTGCTGCAAGTCCTAAGTGATATGCTGCCTGTTCCTTTAATTTAAAGTAACTGAAGTAATGAAGATAAAACTAGACTGCGTTCACAAACGTCCTGTACCAGTACAGCACAAATATGCATACCTTAATGTACCTTAACCACAAAAAAAATACATAAAATACATCTAGAATAAATTCAGCAAATACACATACACAATTACAAATACAAAAAAAACTATTGAGCTTATGTGCAATATTTCTCATGGATGCCAGATGGGCTGGGATGAGAATTTCAGATCCTGCTGATCTCCTGGAAGTTTCACACACATCAGTCTCGAGTTTGCACAGAATGTTGTGGGGAAGAAAAAAAAAACAAAAAAACACAAAAAGTATCCAGTGAGTGGAAGTTCTGCAGGCAAAACTCCTTGTTGATGAGAGCAGCCAGGAAAGAGCTATTCGAGCCTTTGTGGTGGAAGACCACCTGGTAACTTAAATAGCCACTCTTCACAACCACGTTGAGCAGAAAAGCATCTCAGAAAGCCAAACGTTTCAAACATTGAGGTGAGCTACAACAGCAGAAAACCACATCAGGTTTCGCGCCTGTCAGCCCAGAACCGGATTCGGAAGCTTCGGTAGGCACTGTCTCCCCCTAGTTAAAAACAAACAAACAAAAAAAAAAAAACCCTTTGCTTTCTCTTTATCCAATCTTTATCTCTCCAGATTCAGTGAGTCCACCCTAGTGTCACCTCAGACCCTAGTTCTTGGTGGATAGCAGTAGAGCCTAAAATAATTCTCATCTGATGTCTCTAATCTAAAAGGTGTTTCTGTCCACACTGGAAGTTTTTGTTTACAGACCGTTCTATGTAAAGTCAACAGAATGCTGTGCATTAAAATCCCAGGGGATCAGCATATCCAAAACACTCCAACCAGCCCATCTGGCACCAACAAGCATGAAAAGTTTGAGTCACTGACTTCCAATTTAATTGACATATCAGATCTACAGTCTCTATGCAGAACCTTTACAACTTGGATGGATATTTAATAAGGTACACCACATTTGACATCACAACATTTAAACAGTTTTGCATTGAATATTATTATTATTATTTACCTTTCCAGCCACAGAACAGTACATTCTCTCCATTGACCTCTAGACAATGTGCATGCATCTCCACGTGCCTGTAGAACCACTCTGGGTTATCCATGTTCGTCTGTGAACAACAAAACAACATCAACCAGCAGAATAATGCTATTTTTCACAATCTATGCAAGAACCTCTAACAGTACTTTCTTATATATCCATACACTCAGACCCACAGTCTTTATAGACACTGCGTCAAGACAACGATCATCACTATTTCCAAACTGATCTTCATTATTGCTTAAAACTATACAAGTACAAACTAAATAAACATGCTTTTCATAAAAGCTGCCAAAGTAAGATCTTCCTCCTATTGGATTTCCATATCTTGTTTAATTTGACACCTTGTCACATGACTGTTGCATTTTCATATTCATTTATATTCATTATCGTCAGCCCAAAAATGGGCGTGTACACAAGATCAGCCTTGACTGTGTTCAATTATCTCAATGTTTATACAACACACTGTATTTGATATAATGACTTTATTTAAAATTTTCTCGCTTCTTTTTAACACACATTCTTACACATTATAAATTTGGAGAACCAAGTATGGTCTGTGTCAATCTTTCATAAATTAGATTTAAACTAATTCTTTCACCCTAATGTGTACTCATCACATGATATATACAGTACATGATAATTTTTGCCACATTTCTGTCAAACACACTAATAAAAGATGTCTAAATAAATCAGAGTTTATGTGAAACATGTCTCATTGTAGGAATACTTCAGAGATCTTTTAATCTCATCTTCTTCCTAGCGGTTATCCTGCGTTGATGTACTGGGCTGCGTTTGAAGGGAAGCCCGTTTTCCGCAAGTCTCTATCAATTTATCTCTGTCTATCTATAATGCCCGATCGGGGGGAAAAAATTCAGAAGGGTCCAATTATTGGCCTGCATCAAGCACGAACATCTCTTAAGGAGATTTGAAATTAGTGGAATTGGTTTAAGAGCTGTCCAACACAGTATCAAAACTTGTAAGGAGTGTGCTGAACATTCAACTTCATGGAGAAATGCGAAAAAAAAATTATGAATGGAGATCACTTAAAAACCTCAAAGATGCATGCTAAAATCATAGCTATGTTTAACAGTAAAAGTAAGAGCATTTCCACATGCACTATATGATAAGAAGTCTCAGGATTGGGACTAAACAGCTGTGTCCATAAGAAAACCACTTGTTAATGAGACTTGATAGGAAAAAAATAAGGTTCGGACTTTGGAAAAATGGGAAAATGTTTTGTGGTCTTATGAGTTTAGATTGACTCCAGATTGGTACATCTGGGTAAGAAGGGAAAAGAATGAAGCGATGCACCCATCATGCATAGTGGCCACTGTACAGCCTCTGGAGGCAGTGTTATGATCTGGGGTTTTTCATTTGGGTCAGGTCTAGGCTCAGCAACATTTTTAGCAATGAAATTAAGTCAGCTGACGACCTGAATGTACTAAATGGCCAGATTAACACATAAATTGACTTTTTTTTTCTTCCCTGATGGACATATTCCAGGATTCAAAGTGTAAAAGTGTGGTTCTCACAGCATAAGGAAACATTTTCACACATGGATTAGCCACATTGTGCACTGTCATCAAAGCTAAAGGTCTTCAATAATATCTTAAAGTGTGTGACTGAAAATAAAGCTGTACCTCAGAGTCAATTGCCAATTCAGGAGGGCAAATACCAGCATACACATGTAAAAGCTAAAGCATAAATAACCTGTAATGTACATAGTACTGTAATGTACCACTTCAGCTTTTGAATGGTTAATAATACTTTGGTAAAGCTTACACTTATGTCTGTCACAACATTGTAGAAGTGTATATAGTTGTCATTTTGACTTTGCAATCTATGTAATCTCTACATTTATTGATACAAATTTCTATACCTTCATGAAGTAAATTTCAATACAAATACAATTTCCTTCTGGGATTACTAAAATAGTCAATCTATCCATCTAAACTGCTTTTGTGTTCTTTTTTATAGTGTTTACTTTGTGTTGAAAAACTTGGTTGTAGTAATAAAACATATGCTACAGCTATACCAGAGCTCTCTGACCTCACAATGCTCCCACTGGCAGAGGAAGCTTTCCTGGACCTCAGGCACGATGTTGCGATTCTGAAGACCCACTGAACAGTCACCCATTTTAGAATGAGCCTTGAGCATAGCTGATCCCCACTGCTTCAGTTTGGTGTGGTAGCAGTGAAAGAGCATGTGCCTGAGCAACTCTGCATCACACGCCACTGAGCAGAACCCACAGTCCTGCCACAGACAGCTGTGCACCTCCTCTGGAAAAGTGAAAAGAAAAAAAAAATAGAACAATACTCTACTATAATTCGATGTAACTTGAGAAGTTTCTTCATTAGATATTTTGGACAAATGATAGTAGAGGGAAAAAGAAATTGTGGAAAGAATCGACTGTGATAGTGTGGGGTAGTGTGTAAGTTGATGCTTTTTCGATGGAATGAGTAAGCAGGTTGGCTACGGTAATAATGTGCCAGACTCTACATCTGCACCAAGCAGTTTCAATATTTTAAAAACGTGGTAGAGCTGTGCTGCTGTCTTAACAGATCTCTCCTGTAGTTAAAGTAATGGTGCTCAGATTGCCAACTTACATTAAGGCACAGCATTAAATAAAAGAATTATGGCTTCATTTCCCAAATGTGTGTTATAGTGCAGACTGGATTCCGTTAGACTCAATCAAAAACTCCCTGTATTGCTGACTGTGGCCACAATTACAATCTTATGTTTAACAAAAAGACATGAAATTCATTTGTTTTTGTTATACAAGGTTGTTCACATGCTTTTTTAAGCATAACTTTATACATATAGTAAAGGAGTTTAAGTATCTCGGGTGTCTTTTTTTCGAAGTTTAGGGGAAACTGGGGTGCGAGATTGGCTACAGAATCTGACCAGCGGGGTGGTATTACATTCACATACTTTACCACATCTTTATGATGAGTTGACTTGACTCATGATAAGTGTTGAACCAAAAGGCAAATCTCTCGCGTCTTCCTTTGTACCTTCACCTATGGGCATGAGCGTTGGGTCATGACTGAAAGGACAAGATTGCATATACTAGTGGCCGAAATGGGTTTTCTCAGGAGAGTAGCTATCGTCTCTCTTAGAGACAGGATGAGAAGCTCAGTCATTACTGCTGCTTCATGGCACGGAAAGGAGCCTGTGTGGATGGAGTTTGGCACACAGTGCATCTGGTGAGGATGCCAGCAGGTCACCTCCCTAGGGACGTGTTCTTGGCATGTCCAGCTAGGAGGAGGCCACACATTATATCTTCACACTAGCCTGGGAAAATCTCTGGATCCCAATCTGAGTTGGTTGAGGTGGGTAGGGAAAGGGAAGTTCTCTGCTGCCCCGCAATCTGACTTCAGATAAGTGATTGACGATGGATGGATGAATGAATGGATATACAGTATATACCTGGTATATCTGGGTCATCACTCTCCACAGCGAGATCTTGGTAATGCCTTTCCACATGCTGACAGAACTCCTCCATCCCACCAAACGTCTCCTGGCACGAGCCCCACTCACAAGCCAGCTCGAGCACAAACTCCTCTCTACGGGGGGCACGCTTGCCTGGTGGAGCCATCACTGGATGTTAACCTCGCTCAAATCTCTGGAACACACAAAATTCTCCAACGTCAACTATGACCTTGTGCTATCGAGATCACTATAATTTACAACCCTTCATGTTTTTTTTTCTAAAATATCACAAGTATAAGCACAAGTTGTTTAAACGTGTATATGCGTATATTTAAAGTATTCTGTCCAAAAATTTTAAATGAGACATGGTCCAAAAAAAAAAAAGTCACATAGTTTTGATATTTTATATTTTGTGATCAGAGGACAATCACATTTACAGTATATGAAGAGGCATGAATGCATGTGCCGGGAAAAGTGCATTGCGCATGCGCAGGAAGGACGGCATTAGAACACCGGCTCCATTCACACTTAAGGTAACACGGTAGCTGATTGGAGGTTATTTTTTTTTTTTTTTAAAGCACATTAAATAAAAGAAACATTTAAACGGTACTCTGCTGATACAAGATATAACATGATATATTGTTATTGTAGTGGCCAGACATTTCTACTACATAACATACCTCTAATGTGAATGAGATTAGAGATTAACCACTGAACAAATAACCAAGAAAGTCTCCAGTATACTCCAGGTGTGAATGGAGCCGAATAGTTTCTGAACACCATAAAACTTTTTCTATTGCTTTAACACAACACAGGCTTTAAATAAAGCTAAGACAAGCTAGCAGGCTAATTAGCACAAACACGATAAAGTGGCTCTACCGGTATAAAGGGGGTTTTGTGTTACGCATTCAGTATAAATGGAGCAAGACACTTCCCGCTGTGGAGTTTTGTGGTTAGTCATATTAACATTGTCCAGTTGCACTAATACACCTCACCTGATGCCAACACTCAGGACATTTCCTCACTTCCTCACAACCAACAACACACGAATCACCCACAGACCCGCCCCTTAACACCCGAACCAATCGGATCAGCCGGTTCAGTCCATGCAAAATATTCTTCCCCTGGAAGCAAGACTAGTCTATAAACGTTCCGTTTCTAATAAGAGGCCATCCATCCATCTAGGAACCTCGGTGACCATTATACAGGGTGGGCTTCCATGTTTCCATGGAAACCATGTAGGTTCCATGTGGGAAAAATTAATATTTTTTATAAGAAACAATTTATTCATATAATATGCGGTATATGGTTACCATTCTTTTCCATCAGTATGAGTTCAATTCATTGCTCTTTTGTCAAAAAAAAAGTTTAAATATTGTATTTTTAATTTTTTTTAAATAAAAATATATAAGAATCTATGCTCCGTATATATGGAAACTTATGGCCAAATCTGTGTTTATTTCCACGTTTATGACAGTGGTGGGACCTCTGTTCAACATCCACACGCACGTTCACACACTACAGGCAATTTGGGAATGCCATTCATTTGGCCTGTGAGAGGAACAAGCAAAACAAATCATGAAAGAATTAATAGTTTAAATATGCAATTTTGTCTTAAATCCCTCATATAAAATGTACATGTAATAAATTGCAAAGATAAAATATTGTTTACTTAATTTTATATATTTGAAATAAAATGTTATTTAAAAAGAATAAAATTAATTATGAAGCCATGTTCATAAACTTTTTTACATGTACAATTCAATCTGTGAGGTTAATTGTCTATTGTCGGAGGATTAAAAAATAATATATGATTATTATAATAATTATACATATTGTTAACCAATAGCCTGTAAATAATTTAATCAAAGTAAACAGCACGGCGGCTTAGTGGTTAGCTCTGTCCGGGTTCGATTCCTGCCTCGGGTCTGTGCGTGTGTGGAGTTTGCATGTTCTCCCTGTGCTTGGTGGGTTTCCTCCAGGCTCTCCGGTTTCCTTCCACAGTCCAAATACATGCAGCGTAGGCAAACTGGCATTCCCAACTTGCCCGTAGTGTTTGAATGAGTAGGTGTGACCTGCGATAGATTGGCACCCTGTCCAGGGTGTACCCCACCTTATGCCCTGAGTCTCTTGGGATAGGCTCCATAACCCTTTATCATTTATAAAGGATAAAGCAGTATAAGCGATGAGTAAGTGACACACACGATGGTCATTAAGTCATGGTTATCGCAACTAGACCTTCTTACAGGATCTGAAGATGTTGCATCTTTCATCTAAAAGGCTATTTCAGTTCCAGCTGTTTTGGAATTTGGTCTCTGTTCACCACCATATGAATTTGTGGTTAATGCCACACTTTTGTTAAACTTCTTGTATCAAAGCTGAAATGTGGTGGTGTACATAGGCCAAATGGGCAAAAACAAACAAACAAAAAACCCCATACATTTATTTCAAAAAGACATAGCCTGACTGTATATAAACTGTGGAGTCGATAATTGACACTCTAATGGTTACCTGTGGGTTATTCTTCCACCCATGTGTGTTGTTAAGAACCCAAGAATCAATGTATGGATAACTGTGAAACCACTTTGGGAGTGATGTAAGAACTGCATTGTACTCTAAGTGAGTGATAAATGGTGTCTTAGACCTAGTCTGTGGAAAGAAGGTTGTTCCCATTTGACAAAGTTTGCCTCCTTTACACTGCTGATTAGTTTATTTCCACTGCTACAATATATTATTCAGATTCCCTCAGCCACTTATGTGTCTGCATGGATAACAGCATGTCTGGAATCTCATCATGGCTAGCAGCTCATCAGCTGAAAATCTCAGCAGAAATGAGCTGATGTTTATCCCTGGTGATATGTCTATATGTCAAGATTTTGTAATATACCTATCAACTTTAAGATATCATTAACCCTGCATGTAACCCTGGGGTACTCATTGCCACTCATCAGTAAATTTCACTACCTTGTTATTTGATCATAACTTTCCCCTGCATCCCATCTGAGTCCTGCAACTGACCCAGAACCTCCTTAAGTTTTCTCACACACCCCCATTCTGTGGTTGTCAGCATCTCTCAGTGTGAAAGATAGACATGCATTATTGTTGTACTCTGTCCAGGCGGTTGAATGAACTTCCTGAGTCACTGGTTATCATCAAATGGAGCTTCAATACCTACTACCTCTTCACTAAACACTCAAATTAGCACTCTGTTTATCTTTTATCTTTTAAATTGTGTGTCTTCATTCACCTCATCCAACAGTGTTTAGCTCAATGGTACTCTTAGTCACTGATTAGTTAACTAACGTGGATATTTTGGTGACACAGACTATAAACAATATTGGTAAGTTGCACTGCATAAGGGGGTCTGCTAAATCCTATGAATATGAATCAATGTAAATGCGTTAAGTTTATGAAAACACATGCATTCGGTGGATTTAATAAGTCTACACACCCATGTACTTTTAAATCATGATATATTACATTATATTAACTATTAAAAGAAAGGAATGGAGACAGACATAACCAGTGATAAACCACTTAAACAACTCACCTGTGAGATGAATCTCATACAGCAGAAATGTATAGCAGAATGTTGAATAATGAAAATGAAATAGAGAGCAATAAACTTGTTTTTAAAAATCTTTAATTTGAAATCACTATTATGCGCAAATATAAATTTCTGACACATATTCTATGTATTAAACGTCTTTAAACAAAATGCATCGCCATCAAAGGTTCAGTGTTACTATAAGGGAAGAAACCTAGAGATACGCCTATAATGATGCAGTATTCACCACATTTTACACCAGACAGAGTAAATAAAATCTTCACTTAAGCACCAAACCATATTTAGCTTTCTGTGGCTCTGTATTTCTTTTACTAAACATGAGCATAAGGACTAATACTTAAAAAAAAAAAATCCCCCCAAAATTTCATGGTCCAAACTAAACTATAATATGATGACTCAGTCGTAGGAGGTAACTGGTATTTAGGCTTACTTCTACTTCCTTTTTGAAGGCAAAATTCTCACGAAGTACAATGCATTTAGTTGCATGTTTGGACAGAGTGCAAATAAATAATGAATTTAGTATCTTGTTTCTGTTAAACCAAAGAAATTATTGCAGAATTTTAAACTGTAAAGACCCACTACCTTTGCTCCAGTGCTTTAAACTTAAAGAAATTAAGTTTAATCATTTTCATTACTCTGATTATCAATATTTCCATTGAGTACATTCTTGCAGTTCCCTGACTTTTCACTTAAGAGTTCTTGACAGAATTGATTCCCCTGTATAACATCAAAACCAGGACAGATTACCTATAATCTATCATAAAATGGGCCAGAACCTCCAGCACTTGACATAGTAAATGACACAGTAGTTGAGTGGTACAGTACTGTTAAAAGATCCCTGTGTGTGTGGTAAATATGAGCAGACTTTTAATCCATCATAACTGTTATTTTATTCTTTTCTTTTTTTTTTAATGAAGGAAGTGGAAGTGGGTTCTTGATCTTACACATTCCGCCGGCTTACTGTTAGACGTCGTAGAAAAGCCGAACCAAATGATACCGAATTCCAAAAGCAATTACGCTCCCAAAAACCTGTGTGACAGAATAAAGCAGTTATTTTTAGACACAATAGTACAACCTTTACCTCTTATCTATGGTTCTGACAATAAAACAAAACGTGGAAAATATTGTACATGTAATAAATGAAAACAAAGAAATAAACAAAGAACAAAAAAAGAACAATTATGGGCTGAGGTAATACGACTCAACACAAAGCAATAACAGAGTTTCTGTTTCCACCCTAAAGTTGATTATTTTCCTTATCCTTATTAGTATTATTATTTTTCTAATTTAGTCGTGTCCAATTCCTCCGCGTCACTAGAGGGCTCCCACATTAAGGCTACTACTACCACCCAGTCGGGGGGGCCAAAGACTATCACGTGTTTCAAACCACGTGACGCCAGCCTGCCAGACTGCTTCTTTTTGAACTTCTCGCTCACGCACTGTTGGGGGCGGCATAACACACTCGGAGGACAGCGCTGTCCCCCTCCTTCCGCTTACGTGAACTCACAGACGCCCCTGATTGGCTGTAGAGCCGTGATTAATGTGGGAGCACTAAGTCATCCCTCCCCTCTGAGAGAGCTCGGCCAATCAGCTCTCTCTAGACCCCTGGCTGCGAGAGGTCGGGAATCGAACTTGCGATCTCCGGATGATAGAGCGAGCACTTTACCAATACCAGCACATCCACAAGTATTTTATTTATCATTATTATTATTATTGGCAGCAATTACAATTTATTATTTAAAGAATGACAAGTCGTCCATTTATACTCCAAATGTATAGCTCTTGTTATCACTTGTTATACTGCTATAAATACATAGTCATTCCCTTACCAGTCTAATCTTTTCTCTTTTTCACATTAAAAAGACAAAAAAAATGCAGGTGGTCAAGTTACTAAGATACTGGAAGGTAGACAACTTTCCTGACAAATCATCACTTAAATAGGCACATTTTTCATTCATTTATTACCCATCACACACAGGTCCATAAATTATTATGCTGGCTTCCCCAGTATATTGGCGGTGAATTAAATAATCCAAGGACAGATTCACAGCTTTATCTCAAAAGTAAAAACATCTAAATCAGACGAATGGTGTAAGGATTACAGACTTTCAATATGCCCCCCCCTACTTTTTTTAAGAGCCAGCTGTTTGTTGTTTTTTCATTATATCACCTTCTAGTGAGCAGATAAAATTTCCTTGAGTTCCTGTCAAATGTGGCATTTGAATTTGGTATCTGTTATTGCATTACAGGAACTCTCAAGAGGAAGTTTAAAAAGCTGCTATTGCAAGTGAAGGAAGACGTCACTAAACTAAAAAAAACAAAAAAACAAGCCCATCGGAGGGATGGCAAAATCTTTAGGTGTGTCCAAATGAACTGCTGGGTAAAAAGAAAGAATGCACAGGAGAGTTCAAAAAAGCTTAAAGATGGGTGTGTGTCAAAGTGAACAATCAAGAGTAGCCAGAGTAAAGCAAAGCATAGAGTAAATACAATGTATTCATTGTGTAATCTGTAGCTAAGCCTCAAAAAAGAAAGATCACATTAGACTTAAAAAAATGCCTGCCAGTGGAACTGGTTCCCTTTTATTTGCTGATTATGAGACAACAGGATGAATTCTAAACTGGATATTGTTCTATGTGATCTGCTCAGATTCAGCCACCTGCTTCAAAACTTGTTGGACTGCGATTCCCAGTGCAGATGGACAATGACCCAAAGACTATTTAAATGCAAATAAGGGGAAATGTTCTGCAATGGCTAAGTCAATAACCTGACCTGAAGTTAATTCCCTGACCTGAATCCAACTGAACATGCATTTCAGTTGCTGAAGGCAAAATACCACAAAAACAAGTACAGTATAACAGGGCAATCCCCAAGACACCCAGCAACTGGTGACGTCCATGCGTATCAGACTTTGGATAGACAATAAGTGCAAAAGAATATCCAGGTATTTTAAAATTCTAATATATTTGTTAATTTGTCAAATTACTTTTGGTCCGAGGCCACATACTATAAAGTGCTGTAATGCATCTATTCATCAATTATCTATTCAGAATACTAATAGCATGTTATTAACAGCAACTTCTTTTCAATGATAAAGAAGGTAAAGGAAGAAGCAGATTACTAAAGTGATACCGAACACTTAGCAATGCACCCTCACCTGTATTAACAACATAATGGCTGTGAGGTTCCTCTCATGTGTGGGCCCGAGTACCTTCAGCACTAGATTTATCAGAGTCATGTTATTGCACTCGATAAATTCGTCATCTTTCTCCTGACCCCTGCGCACATCCAGTAGCCATAAGGCTTCTGCCACCTGCAGGACACGAGAAAAAACTGCATCCTCATCTAAAGGCATTTTATTCATGAGAATACAAATTACCTGACAACACAACGTTAAGTTCATATAATGATGATTGGTTACAGAACTATACCTTTAGTATGAGTTGTCCTAATTTGCCCAGGTCCTTCTTTTTAAACTTTGAATAGCTCATCCCGAGCTTTCCGCTGTCCTGTTGTAATCTGCACCAAATTCATAAATGAACTGATTAGTTCAAATACAGTAGATATAAAAAAAACTGAATAAAAGGAGGAAACACTATGAAAAAAAAAAAAAATCTCTACACAGACTGAAAGTGTATCTCCCTGAAAATATTTTTTTTATAAATACTTAATCTAGTTGTATCACAGATGTTGCTTAACATAATTTAGTCAAATCCATAACAACGAACAAATTTTTGCAGTGAATCTGTATGCTGACACGATAATGGCAGCCATTGTAAACTCTGTTTTTCCTTAATTCAACTTGCTATCCTTAAGCCTATGATTATGCAGTTCCACTTTGAACGTTTAAAAGCTTATCTTACATGATTATTGATTAGGAAATGAAATCACAAACTGAATAATGTAATTAGCAGAGCAAAACCTATACAGAGGAAGTTTTCAGAGAACATTTTAGATACAACATTGCATAATATGTTAACCGTGTTTGAACCTAACCTGTCTAGTGCCGACAAAAGACTCCAAAAATGTCTTTGTTAAAAAGAAATCTTTGAAGTTTTTTAAATTATGCATATCTAATACCTTGCTCATCATTTCCTATAAAAACAGCCTTGTCTATTCTAAAAGAATTAGGATTTGAAGCAACAAATAAAAACCGGTGCAGTACCTGGGAAGACGATGTCTAGGACACGGAACTATATGGAGTAGCTGAGGTAAAGAGTAGATAAAGTTTATGACTTGAGGGATAAAGAAGAGCAGCATGGTTTTGCTGAAATGGCCGAGGATCCCAACCACAGCGAACGTCATTCCAGCGAAATAACAGAAAGTGTCCCCTACAAACACTGATGATGGGTAACTAATAGAAACGGAAAAATAAAAGTTGCTTTTCCATTCAATATGAAAATAAATGTATGTACATTCTCATTTGATGAATGTGAAACATGAAAAAACACCAGACTTACCAGTTGTGGTAGAAGAGAGCCAGTGTGGTGAAGAAGAACGGGATCATGAAGTACAAAGAAAAAACGTGGTCATCTCTGTAGTCTCCTGTAACAATAAGCGGATGTTAGTTTATTCGTATTAAATACTGTATGTTTAAATACGGAAAGGACAAGAGTAACACATCCTGTTGGGAACAGGATGAAGTATAGTTGCAAAATACATACATTAGCTAGTTAAGATAACTAATGTAAAGTTAGATTACAGCAGGGTTTTCCAGGTAACCACTACACGCAAAACAAACCTTATCGGTTAATAGAAATTAATTAATTGTTTGTTTCATCATGAACATCTCTAGTATGAAGTTAAAAAAAGTTATAACACCCTGGATGGGGTGACAATCCATCCCAAGATTCACACACTACAGGCAATTTGGAAACGTCAATTAGCCTAACCTGCATGTCTTTAAACTGTGGGAGGAAACCAAAGTACCCAAAGGAAACGCACCAAGCATGGAGAGAACATGCACACATGAACATGACGAATGGGGAAATCGGACCCTGGACAAGGTCTTGCCCACACTACTATTTAGCAAATGTTAAATAAAATCTCTCGAAACTTCTTGCAGCAGCAATCATATTGTGAGCCCTGTCTGCTCCTATAGTGGTGACCATTTCTGTTATCTCCTTTTTAACTTTTTAACTTCTGTTTTTAACACGCCCAGAGTGAATAAATGCAGTTGCCATTCGTCACTGATTAGGTGTGCTGTTACACTGAGGTAGTTATGGTTACTTGGTGTCCAGTGGTATTTAGTAAGTGCAATAAAGGTAGCTTCTGCCAACTGCAGCATGTGATTAATCTAGAAATTTTAATGCGTTACTATAATATGGACAGACCTAGTAACAATATAAATACTTCTGTTACTTTAAAAACAATTACGTATTAGAATGAGTGTAGGTCTGTGCTAATAACTGTATAGTCTTTACCATTACATTACACTTTGAAAATTATTTTCAAAAGTGTTTTTCTACACAGCAGTATTAATAAACCAACAATTACAATAATATATACATTTAACAATTACAAAAATATTTTGACAGGTATTAACGTACTATTATTTAAACACAAATTGTTAAAATAATAATCAAATAAACATTACTGATGTACTTTTGTTTAACTTTAAACAGCTTTTACTTTACAAAATTGTGGCGAAGTTCGGGAAGTGCAGAGATCAGAGGAGCGCTCACTGCTTGCCGAACAGAACTGCTCTCGTATGTGACGCTTACTCTACAATCTTGCTTCACCGCTTCACCTTTACGTGTGTGCATTTCACAGCAACCTCTGCCTCTTTTTAATGACCATGCTCACTTTGTGGGCCAGGCACACGCTCTATATTAAAGATACTACTTGAATGCCATAACCTTTATCTAAGAACTGACTGTTTTTTCAGTGCTCCCATAACCTTGGCTAGTCAAGATCATAAGATGATTTTTATACGCAAAATATCAATAACAATATGTTCTTTATTTATTCTATATCAATAATCAAATTATATTCCTCTGTCTTTACTTTTTTATAGAAATTGCCAGTAGTGGGTATACTGTGATGCATTATGCTTTGTATATTACTAAGGGTGTCACGATTTCGATTATAAATCGAAATCGATCGAAATTCATGCTCAATCTTGATTATCGAATCAAAAAATGGAATCGTCGATGCTGCCACGCCCCCATGTCATGTCAGCTTGGCTTGCCAAGCGAAAAAAAAACACACTTGTTGAAGTGCTGCGGGTCAACCTAACAGCTACAACAGCCAAAAGATAGAATGGCAACTGCAGACGCAGGAGACCCGTCGACAGAACTTGAACCCCCTCCTCATTCACTGAAGTCGCCGGTGTGGAAGTATTTTGGAT
>JAOVVB010000031.1:8688041-8702354 GCA_028570985.1 Heterobranchus longifilis | reverse complement strand
CCTTTTCCTTTTTTTGAGTTTCACACAGTGTGTGTGTGTGTGTGTGTGTGTGTGTGTGTGTGTGTGTGAAAAGGCGAAAGGAGGAGGGGTTTGTGTGTGACGGCAAGAGGAGATGTGTGTATGTGAAGGGGCATGGTGTCCAATGACGCACACAAACTGCGGGCTGATACAGACAGGGAGAGTGAAATGGGATGTTTAACCTCTCTAATAAGACTTTCATTTGCTTTACACGTGCACACACACACACACACACGTGTGTTATAATAAACAGGACACACGCGCTGTACACACACGTATACAAACACAAAATAAAAGATGCTTTACACGCACACACGTGGTCACAGTGTTATAGTAAACAGTACACGCGCGCACGGATTTTGCTTAGACCAGTGAGAGACGCGCATTACGATCTAGCAGGGGAGACGATTACCCACAATTCCGCAGCGGAAGAGAGAGAGAAAAACCGTTGGCCCAGTTGTGATCACATGATGCTCGGCGTCACAACAAGATACTCGGTACTCGTAAACCAAGACTTGTTCGTTTGTCAAGTCAAAATTTATTTAAAAAAAATCTTTGCTCGTCTTGCGGAACTCGCAATCCGAGGTTCCACTGTATTGGCTAATTTTATATGTAGGGTCTTTACAAAGTATTATTATTAGTATTAATGATAATGTAATAGAAATATTATGTCATCCTTAATTATAAAATAATTGAATGTTGTATGAAATTAATGCCAGGTCTCATGTTTTTTTTTGTGCCCAAGAGTTGCGCAATGACTGATGGGTAATTTTGCTTGCTTCCAGCAAGGTGATGAACCATTGTCCACTTGTTTCCTACACTGTACTTCACAATGGACTCACCGTTGAGCTCAAGTACATTGAAGATGATGATTGAGCCGGAGATGAAGAGGGCCTGTCCGGACTCGATGCCGTTGATCCCGGCCAGGATGTTGATGGCATTCGTGCAGAACACAGCCAGCATTCCCATATATACATAATACAAAATACCTGAAAGGACAAGGAAAATTCAAATCCTTACTCTTACACCGGGAATTGCAGAGGTTAAAAGAACCATGACAACAAACATCGCTGCAGTTTCAGTGATGACACACATAATAAGTTGCGGCAGTTATGTAATATACATTTAAGACATAAGAGTGTCACCTAACCCAGATCGAGGTGCATCCCCAGCAGGACACGGAACGGTTTGGGAACCACTATGACGGTGTTGCCGAAGTTGGTGAAATAGACCATTAGGAGAGGCAGTGAGGCCATAGTGGGCAGCAGCAGCTTGTGTCTCCATCTCAGGTTGAGCACGTCATCAGCAAAACCGAGGAAGATCATGCAGCAGATGGCTAAAAGCGCACCGATCAGCTCCACAAACTATACACACAAAAAAATAAATATTAACAACAAAACCTGTTCGAATACCTGGAGGACAAATGATCCCAATCAAATACCAAATCAAAAACACCAAATTAAAAGGCTGCTGAACTCTTAAACCTGATTAGTCAGGGTGTGTTGATTAATTTCCTAAAACATCAGCTCGGACAGTATTCCGGCTTCAAGGCGAATCACAGGTTCGCATTCTAACTCGCTGCAATGTTTGTCTGTAATAAATCGTCGTTCTGTAATAAATAAAATATCAATAGCTTAGACAAACTGCTATGGCATGAGCGCATAAGATGCTGTTTTTGGAAAATTATCAACAGTAATGATAAACAGTAACAGTAACTGCACTTTGTGTTGAATCACATAACAGCACTAGTTCTTGTTTTATTTCTTACTTAATAACAATTACAAAGAATTTAATATAGCAACGGAATTAAACTATTGTTAAGGCCCTATTCTTAGGGAGAGTGAAACGCTTGTGGTCACTCTAACATCCAAATGGGACAATAATAAAGAATTGTTTTTAGTGTTTTTTGTGAAATATCTCTAGTAATATCTAGGGTGTGTCAAGTAAAATACACATTTCACAAACCTACAGTATCAACGGCTTTAATTTGTAAATGTAATGCAATTTTAGAAAACTGTAAAGACAACTAGTTCACTTTAAATAAGATTATAAATTCACAAATAATTATGTTTACAATTAGTTTTTTCTGCCCTAACCTCATTATGAGGGAAACGCTGACACTCCTCTCCCACAAAGCAGCTGAGGAAAGGCACAGGGATGAAGAGGAAAAGAATGATGAGGAAAACCGTGCCGCTGATCACACCTTGAGATTCCGGTCTGAAAGCATAGAGAACCATTTTTTTGACGCACAAAGATGAACTACATGTATTATGGAGAAACCAGTGACACACCAGACACATTCAGGTTTCATGTCCATTCGCACAATGCAGAGTGTAACAACAAGACAAGGACAGCGACATTGTGTTTTATAGGCTACTTAAGCATCTTTTCACAAGACTAAACAGCTTTACAGGAATTCTGATGTATGTGGGACGTTCAAGTCAAACCAGGACTGTTAAAATTTCTGATCAATAAAGCTGTGAAACAGATTGACGCTGACAGAAGACTTCAAGCACAGTACAGTGATGAGACTCAGTAAAACATTTTAAAGAAGCCCGTACGTCCGTTAATGTCAATGATTCATGACCACCACTTGCACATTACAGGAACACAGCTGGGACTTATTGCCACTTCCCCGTACAGTCCTGACAGTCTTTTGCACAGATTATGCCATTTATGGACCATGGACATCTACACACACATGCATATTTGCACACTTCCTGCTCATTTCCACTTATTTCCATTTAAATTCATCTTTATATTTTCTCTCATTGTTTTTATATTTCTTATATATTTTTTGCAGCTTTTTATATTTTGTTCTATTTATTTCTTGTTAACTGTTTTTTACATTTACAAGGTCACGGGCGGTCGTTAAAACATTTCACTGCATATCGTACTGTGTATGACTGTGTATGTGACAAATAAAATTTGAATTTGACCTCGCTCCAAGCCATTTCCACATGTTTGGGCGATTAAAGGAGTTCCTGGGAGGCCAGGGTTTAGATGTGAAGCATGCAGTCTAATCATGATAGCACTTTATACCTTGATGGTTTCCAAGCACCAGTGAAACACTTTCACAAATGTGTTGTGTTATTCTTCACAATCGAATGCATTTAAATCACATAAAATTTTTCAAATCAAAGGTGAGTCTTCTGCTATCCCTTCATGCGTATTCCCAGTCCAGTGTGGCCCCAGTACAGGCTACAGAACCAGCATTAATTCAATTCAATTTTATTTGTATAGCACTTTTAACAACAGTCATTTGCCACAAAGCAGCTTTACAGGAATTGAAAGGAAATTATGGAAATAAAAAATGATCAGCTTAAAAAGCAGTTAATGAATTAGGAGAAAGAAAGATTGACTCACATTTCATTCTTTGTGGTTTTGTTCAGGTCCTTGCCATACAGTCTGGCAGATATGAAATGCTCCTTGAAGGCAGGAATGAGCTTGAGTGTTGCAAAGCACCCGAGCGCAGACATGCAGCAGTTGATGATGAGGGGAAGGACAGGAACTGGAGACATTCTGGAAACTCAGTTACACTTATGAACCTGTGACCAACGAACACGACTGAACGCTTCCCTGTCAATTTTGACTGCGATAAAAATGAGCTCTGTTTATCACTGCACGTATCCTATTACCAATATTATCCAGCAATTCATGCTTTTATCCTACCGTTGCAGATAGTATTTGTTTACACGACTCTTCTTTCATGTTGTTCTGTAACTTTTAACTACACGACACACCACACATCTGACCAATGAATGACAGCTCGAGCTTTTTTTTGTATAGCCAGTTAAACACCAGCCCTAGTGTTACAGCCCTAACATTTTTTAAAATTCTATTCATGCGCTTACTTTCTAACGCTTATTCCTAAACCGTTACAATAAAACATGATTTTAAACCCGAGAAATGCTTTGACAGAAACGTCAATGTTTCCAGCCGAGCCGCGACACAACCCGAAACTCCACGTCTACTTCCGTCAACATGAACGCTGCCCAAAGAGAGGGCTGAATCCCAAATAATTTCCCTATTCCCTACGTGCGCCCTATACAGGCCTTACACTGATACATTTTACATCCTGCATAGTGCACTTCACATGAAATAGAGCTCAATTTGGTTTTCACCCAGTGTTCATGGTCATTTCTTGACACTGCTGACCAAAAGAGACAGATAAAACTGTTTGGATTTGAGATGCATTGAATTTAATTCCGACATGACAACAATGGAACATATTATATTTATATTGTGTTTTAAATTATTATTATTATTTTATTTTTTTTTACAAAATTTATTTTATGTTAATCGCGGTCGGACTTTTTAAGCGTGAACTCATAACCGGAAGTAGAAGAGCCTAAGAGCTCGGAGGTGCGTTCAAGTAACTCAAACGCGATATAAGGTTTAGTAATCATTTCGGGGTTGCTCTTGATTGTGGAATATTGTCCATAAATAAAATTTAATTGTTTCTCTATTGTTGTCGTGATATGTTATTATTATTATTAATAATAATAATAATAATAATAATATGTAGATATTTTTATTATTTATATTATAATTATAATATTGTTTTACCATTTATATAATGATTTTGAATAATTTGCCCAGTTTCTTACATCACCAAAAAAGGAATTAAACAGATCATATCACATTTCGCAAAGTATATGTGCATGTAGTGTAAGAAGGAATTTGGCCGGGTACAAAGGTGCAGACATGCAGGAACAGCAGAGAGCAGTACACAGTAATGAGCAGCCAATCTCTCTCTCTCTCTCTCTCTCTCTCTCTCACACACACACACACACACACACACACAAAGAGAGAGATGCAAGTCTTGTTAGTAACAAGTGACAAGGAACTGATTTGCCAATTTCTTAAGTGCACCAAAGCCTTCTTCCAGTTGTGTGGGTAAAATACCTGCAATTACTGCATACTTCTAAAAGCATTTTTTTAAGGTATAGTCTATTTTATTATAATTTATCAACATTTGATAAAATCAAAAATGTTCTTCTAAAATATAATTTAAAAAATTTGCTACTACAGTTTCCTCCTACAGTCCAAAGATATGCAGATTAGGCTAACCGGTGTTCCCAAATTGACTGTAGTGTGTGAATGAGAGAGTAAGTGTGTGTATGTGTGTGTGCTCTGCAGTGGATTACCACCCTGTCCCAGCGCATGCCCTAAGTCTCCTGGGATGGGCTCCATGCTCCCCGCGACCCTGTATATAGGATAAAGCAGTATAAAGCAAAGAGAGTGAGTGAGATTAGTGTGTATGACAACTTCTACAATTAACCTCTCAACTATAATCAACCTCTTTTCCACCTGACCAGATCACACAACCAAAGCGCTGTTTTTTCCACATCTTATCTTACCTTATATTCCCTAAATCTTAAAAGCAATCCACATCTCACAGACTATTCTTCAGGTAGCAATTTAAATACATTCAAACTCCACACTTCATATAATGTTACAGTGTGGAAAAAAATGCTTAACAAATTGCTAGATTGGAAAAGACTTACACACAGTTAAGAATATTAAGAATTTTCCCCAGTAGCCTATCTGTTTACATATGCAGCATGTACAAGCTGGAAAAGGTGGCGTAGTTGTTAGCACTGTGGCCTTCCACCTCCAGGGTCAAGGGTTTGAGTCATTCCTTTTGTGTGTGTGATTGCATGCTTTCTCTGTGTTTGGTGGGATTCTTCCCATAGTCCCGAGGCATTCAGAGAAGGCTAATTGGTTTTACAAACTTCCTGTACCGTAGAGTGAGTGTGTCCTGCGATGGATTGGCACTTCATCGTATAGAGAGTGAGTGAGTGGTGATTTTTTGGAATTCCAGTGTTTACATTAAGAAGGAATACCCTGACAATACAAATTACTGCAATCACTATGATATTTCGCGAGAAAAGCCCAGTGTCTGTAGCTACCCTATTACATCCTTATAGAGGTGTAATAATTTTGGAAACGTTCACAAAACAATTTTGTATTAAAAACTTGCTAGTTAGAAAGGTTTTATCATATCATGCAAATTCTGTGAACGAAATTAATATTTGAATTGTTTAAACATTTAGCCCTATTGTGATTATTGTGATTTCTTTAGGGAAAATATAAGCCTTATAATACACCTTTAAACCAGTTTTTGGTATTTTGGTCCATTCACATGTCCACGATGGATACTCCCCACTCTGGAGATATATCTTTCGTTTCTATGGCAGTTACTTAAGGGGTCCGGTTGCCAGCTCAGATTGTCTCTCACACAGTAAAACACGGGAGAACATAAAAACTGCACTCATGCAGACGCGAGGCGGAAATCAAACCCCGACCATGAAGGTGCAAGGTAACAGTGCTAATCACTAAGCCACCATACATCCATTCATCCATCCATCTAGGAACCTCTATAGTCCAATTAGGGACCATGGAGGGCAATAGAGTTTATTGCATTTATTCCTATTTTTAGGAACATCCGGCTAACATTCACTAATTGGCATTCCCATATGCTATGGGCAATTTGGGAATGCGAATTAGTCTAATCTGGTGTGGGAGGAAACTGGTGTACCCAGAGGAAACCCATTAAGCACGGGAAGACCATGCAAACTTCATTCACGCAGACCCCGAGGCGGGAATCGAACCTGGACCCTGGAGGTGCAAGGCACCAGTGCTAACCTTTATCGAAGGCCACAATGTGACGGACAGAAAGTGCTTTCAGATCATTTAGGCTGGATGTATTCATTTAGCTTGAAACATCAGTACGAGATGATTTTCTCAGGGTAGATCCTCAGTTGCATCTCTAATGATCAAATTTGCCCTGTCCAATATGGCGGACGCATTGACGCCTCACGCGCTCTAACGGCTTGCTTCGATTGGCTGATTGCTGTAGAGGCGGGGCGCAGCCCCACAGGCTGAGTAAAGCGCAGCAGGGCAGAGCGGAGAAGGGCACAGAGAGCCTCTCAGTCGGCAATCGCGGCACCTTCCTACGTTCTGCGCACATCTTCGGCTTACCGAAGCGAGAAGCTCGGGGGCTAGCCGCAGAGGCTAAGCTGTCAGTGACGATCATTCTCGACCCTGTCGGTGCTTGTCTCTGTGCTGAGCCGTGCTTTCCTACACACTGATTGCCGGAGGAGAAATCATCTACAACACGGTAACTGTGGTCATTTCGTTCGCCTGTCATGGATGGTGTTTACGTTTTAGCTGAATGAGCTATTCGTGGCTAACTCATACACACTCCGGGACAGGAATTCTAACAGATCTACACGTTTATTTCTTAGAACTTGTCTTTGATTGATAAAATGGTGCGTGTGTTTATAATCCGGAGGTGTAACGATATCAGTGCCAGGCTGCGTTGCCATGCTGCACGAGACACAGCGCAGTTGGCAACCGTGGTGTTGTAATGTCAGTGTTCATGTTAGTGCAGGCTAATGCCACACACACACACACACACACATATACACACACACACACACACACTTATATACACACGCACACGCACGGATGTCTCTAAAGCACCACGAGAGAAATGAGATTTATTATTGAGAATATATAATGAGGTCACGTGCCATAATTAAAATAATGAATATCTGATTATACACCATTCATCTTAACATTCTTCCATAAACTACTAAACTCAAACTCATTCATCGTCTATACTACGCGTTATCCTGTTTACAGGGTTGTGGGGGGCCTGGAGTCTATTCCAGGAGACTTGGGGCATGAGGCGGGGTACACACATACACACACTCACACTAATTCATACACTACGGACACCAATTAGCCTCAACTTTATGTATTTGGACTGTTGGAGGAAACCGAAGCACATGGAGAAATTGTAAACTCCACACTTACAGATCCTGAGGCGGGACTCGAACCCGGACCCTGGAGGTGCGAGGCGACAATGCTAAGCCACTTTTTAATCCCATTAAATATCCTGCAGCAATAAATTGTCGAGTGATGTACTTTTTCATGCTTGTAATATGTTTGTACTTTACAGAATAATGCCTCCAGGGTTGAGGGTTCGAGTCCCGTCTCTGGTATGCATGCATGGAGTTTCATCCAAGAACTCCGGTTTCCGCTCACAGTCCGAAGACATGCAGGTTAGAAAAATTGTTGTTTCCAAATTGCCTGTAGTGCGTGAATTGGCAACCCGACTGGCGCCCCGAATCCATCCATCCATCTAGGAACCTCTATAGTCCAACTAGGAACCGTGGAGGCCAATGGTGGTTACCATTGTATTTATTTCCATTTTACAACTGTGGTGGGACCTTGGGTCAACACTCACATGCGCACTCACACACTATAGGCAATTTGGGAACGCCAATTATTCTAATCTGCATGTCTTTGGACTGTAGGAGGAAACCGGAGCACCCAGAGGAAAACCACCAAGCACAGGGAGAACATGCACATAGACCCCAAAGCGGGAATCGAACCCAGACCCTGGAGGCGCGTGGTGACAATGCTAACCACCAATCCACCTTGCCGCAGATATTTGTTTCATACGTCACTAATTTCCCTCATAACCATGACACTTCCGCATGCATGCTGAACATCACATTTCTGATCTAGTCTACACAAATTTGCTCTTACAATAACCACAGAGAATAAGTACAGAGAAGGCTTTTCACTAGATTTTGCAGCGTGGCTGTGGAAATTCTGTGTATGTTCAGACGTATGAATGTTAGTGAGGTTAGAAATAGATGTCAGATGAGAAGGTGTTGGGTCTACTCGATGTTCCAGTTCATCCCCCAGGTGTTCAGTGGGGTTTGATAGACACAGGTGTGTACTGTGTGCACTGTGCAGGTCACTCGCGTTCTTCCACTTCACTCCAAACAATGTCTTTATGGAGCTTCATAGATGGTCAGGTGTCAGTGTACCTTTCGCCTTATGGTGTTATTTATTCCTGTACATTCTCACACATTTATGTGACAGCTGTGTCAGATTTCAGCATACCTCTCAACAAGAAGGATCATCATTTCCTTAAGGAGGTTGATTTCTGGCTTAACAAAAAAAGAAAAAAGAAACTCCTCTGTCCTCGAAGTTCGTTATGGTCCCTCAGTAATTTCTTAGAAATTCTCTCCAGATTTATCAGTTATAACACAATTATGGAACGTTTTAAGGAATCAACCTGCTTAAACAACCTGCAGGGTTGCCAGATTGGATTGATTTTCCAATTTAACAATGTAAGACCTTCCACAGCCAGAGCCGCAGGCAATTAATCTTAATAGCTGATTATTCATGTGAGTTAAGCGGCTTAAATGTGGCCTATAAAGAGAACAGCTGTAACGATGATTTTTTTTTTCCAGTCATGTATTGTAAATCAAAACTGTGAGAAGCAACATAGCGACTTGTTACTTTTGTGTCTTTCTCCTCTAGTGCTAATCTAGTGATTATTCCCTGTTATATACCTGTATAGCTGTAACTGTAAAAAAAAAATCAGTTTATCAGCACTGATCTTTAAAGTATGAGGTCGGTCTGGAAAGTATGCAGCCATGTAATGACTGGAACACGTGTAATAAACTCATAATTACGCGTCTAGTTTTCGCCCATCCTTGTTACTTGCGGCTCATACACATTCTCACATTCTGCTTGTTGCAGGTCTTCTAGAAATTTGATCATTTTTAACTTTTTAACAGATTCTCAACTATCTTTGAAGCGTTGTGCCGAACTTTTATTAGCGCCACACCCGCTGCATCGTCCCCGAATAGTTTCCACAGAGGAATGTTGAAGCTTAGGGCAAAATTTGTTGCAGATTTTTTGCTCTGCTGCTCATTCATATTGAAAGCGATGACCACATGCTCACTCAACAGCGTTGAAGTCGCCATTGTTCAGGCACGAGCGTTCCAGTCCATGATGGACTACTGTACCAAATTCCTCAAAATCATGTCTATAAGATGAAGTCATTAAATCAGAAATATCTGAATGATGCAGTCTGAAATTCCGGGCATACACAGGAGTTACTTATCTGATAAAGATGTTATTCAAACATATCTGGAACATTTCATTGGGGATTCTTTACAACACTTGAAATAATTCACCAAACCTTGACAGTTTTTAAAAATAATGGACCTTTTTTTCTATTGGTTTCTGTGTTTGTTTTTCCCTGTTTTGTCCCCCTCTAAACTCTATCAACCCTTCTTTGGATTTCAATCTAATAAAATATTGCCGTTGTTTCTCAATGACAGAGGGATTGATAATACTGCAGACATTTAACCGGCCACAAACTGGGATTAAATACATCTCATGGGCGGTGATCCTGCATTCTGCACATGAACGTTCACAGATCAGCCATGACATTAAAACCACCTGTCTAATATGGTGTAGGTCTCCCCTAACCCATAAAACAGCCCTGATGGACCATGGCATGGACAGCACAATACCTCTGAAGGTATGCCATGATATCTGACACCGAAACATTAGCAGCAAATCCTGTAAGTTGGATCAGACTGGTTTGTCAAGCACATCTCGGAGATGCCTGATCAGATTGAGAGTTATCGAATCAACACCTTAAACACTTTGTCATGTTAATTAAAACATTCCAGAAGAGTTTTTTTTTTACAGTGTAGCAGGATACATTACCCTGCTGAAACAGGACAGTGAGATAAGGGAATACAGTTGCACTGAAGATGTGTACTTGGCTGGCATCAATACAGTATGTAGGTAGGTAGTACGTGTCGAACTAACATCCACAATGTTTTGTTTGCCAGAGGAACATCTCGAGGCTCGAGTCATCAGGCCAGGTCACCCCCCTCCATTGCTCCATGGTTTCCAATGGATGTTCTTCCTTGGACCACTTTTTATAAATGCTAACTACTGCACGACCTGCTGTTTTGGAGGGAGCTCTGACCTTTTCACCTAACCATCACAATTGGCAGTTGTCAATAAGCTGATGACTCAGATCCAATTTTTTTCCATTTCCAACATATCAACTTCAAGAACTGATGGTTGACCTGATGCCCGGCATATCCCACATCTTGACGGGTGCCACTGTAATGAGATAATTAACTTTATTCACTTTATTTGCCGTTGGGTTTATAGTTATGGATGATCTTGAAACTTGTCTTCAAGGACATACAAGAATATGAAATGAAGCTTGAACCTTTTGTAAAGAAATGACCGTTTCTGAGCATTAATGCAAGGAGTCTTCGGTATCTGTTGTAAATGGATAAAAAAGTGCGGCGATGTAGCAGTTTGCTGTGGTGTAAGTGTAATAAAGCTTTAGGTTGTGCTGTTGTTATAAAATAATCAACTTTTGTGTTTCTTGTTGGTGTGTACCAGTGGTTGGCATCCACCAAATTTGCATTACCGTCACCTTCTGGTCTTGGTCTCCCTCAGCTTCCTTTTAATACTCGTTTCTAGCCCTGTCGCCCTTTAGAAACCCATCAAATCCTTTATTCCCTGTCTTCTTTCTCCATTTTCTAAAATACTTTCTCAACCTTTTTTCCATTGCTCTTCACTCAACTGGGTTCTTCTTCTGCTCCCTCCTAGTTTAACGGCGGTTGGAATCCAGTACTGTAGGATGCATTACTGCCAACTGTACAGTAGGTCTCGTTCTTCATCATCTTCCCAGCATCTTAAAGCCAATTTTGCAGTCTAGCCTTACTTCCCTGATGTGTCTTGAACTCTTCTTCTGCTTTTATCCTGCACGTTTACACACTCTATCTTATCTTATGTTGCCTCTTAGTACCGCTCTGTACCTTTGGTTGGACTCTGCTTTATGTCAGTCACAGTATTATGACATTCCAGCACTTCGTCATTGATTATTTTTCTATACCAGCACATCTCTGAGTATCATATTCCTTGCGTCTATATGTTTAATTCTATTGTTTTTTTTTACAACCTTTATTTTGTGCACTCAATCACTCCCTTTCTCTTTTCCACAGGCTCCCACACTGAAAAATGTTGAAAATGGGACCCGAATGATCAGGGGAGACGATGGACTTTGAAGACGTGAGTTGGCCGATCCTGGTGGCGCTCTTTTGCGTCTCGCTCCTGGTTGTGCTCACATGGCTCCTTCAGTTCTCAAAGGCTTTGCTGAGGTCCAGGAGAGGTGGCAGAGGTGCGCAGAGCAAAGAGACGTCGTGGCAGCTGCCCCAGCGCCTCACCCACCACACCCTGACAGGAGGAGTATGGGGCTTGCTGCTTAGGTACCGGCTGGGCCGAGGCGACTCTGAGGCAGGATTTAAAGGCCTCCTGTCTTCACTATTCACGTTCAGGTCATTCAGAGAGCACTGGCAGCGAGCGTGGGTGAGAGCGCTCAACGAGCAAGCCTGCCGACAAGGGGTGAGTGAGTCTGTGATGTACCGATACTCATAACCTGTTCAATGCAAGTGCCACTTGGTGATCGCGTTTGTTTCGTGTTAGTAAGAGACGTGATACATGAGGAGCATTAATTTCTCTGAGCAGTCAAATACAGTTGTGTGTTTTGATTCTCCTTGATATCTCCTTGTGCAGATATTTCCACACGGGAGCAGGTATTTTTAGTTTTCGTGCTAGCGAGTGTGTAGGTGCGCAGTGTGTGAGGTGGAGTTACTCGTTGCGGTGTGTGGGAGTCAGGAGTGAACGGAAGGTTCATGTGTAATCCTCTCTCCCAGTCTCTCTGTCAGTATTACAGCATGTCTCAGGAGGCTGATGTTATTTACCAAGAGGAATAGACACAGATGAGTGACGCACGAAAGGAAAAATCAACATAATTTTTTTCACTAACGTCTGATTTATGTTTCTGCATGCAGTCTACATCGTAGCTTTCATGTAGCTGCGCACCCTACGGCATAGCCTACAACATAGCCTCATGTGTACTTCACCAGAAATAGAACTTCATGTCATGGTGACGCAGACCGCAGCATGCAACGACTGGGTTGTGACTACGGTGATGGGAATTACCAGGGATCACCCGATACCATGTTATCACGATACTGTACCTAGGTGTCGATTTGATTTGTATTGCGATTCTGCTAGTATCACAATTTTATAAATATTCCATATTCAATATAAATTTTGCAAATTTAGCTAATTATTTTGCTTCTACCACACGGGAGACTAAGACTTAGAACAACATTTTTAAGGAACTGCAACATTTTATTACCTCAAATGTGAACAAATCAAAATCAAAAAAATTTTTGATTTTGAAAAATCGATTTTGGAGTCAGCGTCACGACATAGGAATTTCCACACAAAAGAAATCAATAATTTTTTCCTCCCATCTCTGTGTGATTGGTCCACCTGGCAGCATCTCATTTCTGGCTTGTTTTTCTACATTTCCATTTGTGAACTGAGTAGAACGTCGTACTGACCATCACCTTCGACGTCTTCTTTCGTTTCTGCATTGAAGTCATTTCAGTAAATGTGTTTAAATTTGTATTAGCTCCAACTCCACTCGGTTTCATTTGTACACCAAAAAACTCACCAGAGTGTGGCGAAGTGACTTGGCACAGTGGCATAGATGATCTAATTCATGATCTGTACAGGTAAATTGGTAAGTGCTCAAGGTTTTAGCATGTTTAAAGCACAATGTACTGCTCTTTAATTTTGCCATATTAAACATTGATATGAAATACATTTATGACTGTTTAACTGAAAATGATTAAAATAACAAGATAAATTATATCTATAAACAACTTATACTCACTGGTCTGCTTTTCTTTTGCAGTAAATCTAGGCAGGATGTTCCATTGATTCTCACCTCGATTTTCCCAAACCTTTGTCTGATTAAAAGCTTTCAACAAAAGCAAGAACAATCCCAGTTGGTTAAGCCTGTAGCAGCTGATAGCAAGTAAAATGTGATCATATACAGGAATGAATTTATAAAACATTATCTAAATCAAGATGCATGTTATCACCTAACGGTGCATATATTTAATTAGCCCTTCTTTTCCATTAGAAAGTAGCATTAGTACCTGTCGTTGATGGGAAAAGGGTTTTTAGAAATATTTAAAGCGAGAAATAAGCTGATCAGCTTTAATTATTATTTCAGGTTGCATGTCGGGCTGTTTGTTTGTACGGCGAAACCGTGAATCCCAGATGAGAAATCGAAAAAGTACATCGGATGAGGATGTTTTCTCTTAAAACGACTCGTGAGAGCATTAAAATTCACTTGTACCACTTCGTCGGTGTTATTTCAGCTGTGAAAATATGAACCAATCCCAGTAAAAATGTTCAGTTTAGCCTTTCTAATTAATATCTAATGGTTCAGGTGTTGGATTACATTGAACAAGTAGCTTATTTTATAAATTTATCCCCCTTTTTCCGAATTTTTCCGATTTTCTCCCCTAATTTAGTAGTGTCCAATTCCACCCCGACACTGGAGGCTCCCACATTAAG
>JAOVVB010000031.1:8630440-8644363 GCA_028570985.1 Heterobranchus longifilis | reverse complement strand
GCTTCAAACAATAATAATTTAAAATGCAAATTATTCATATTTTTTAAATATTGATATGAAACTTGGTGTAAACTTCTAGTAGCATTTGACCTGTAAAAATTGTTGCTTAAATTGGTTTTTGGTAAAAGCTTAAAAAGCAAAAAATCTGTAGTGTTCGTAACATTTCAGAATAATACACAGGTAAAATGTGTCTTTTCATGTAAAATCTAAATTGGCCAACGTTCATCTGAATGACAATTAAGATCATTGAAAGATTTGATTTAAAAAAAGTTATAGACACTACATAAAAGGGTGTGAAATTGTATTTAGAAAATGTGTTTTTATGTGCATATTTACAAAAAAAGAAGCATGGATTGGAAAATAAGAAGCATTAATTATTATGAAAAATGGAAAATGATTTAAAAAAAATCCTATCAAAAAAATCCACTTTTTCACCTAGATGCACCAATGCCATGTTTTGGCCGAAACCATTTCTGATAATGGAGCTGGTATACTCAAAAGGATTAATGAAAACAGATACTGTACATGCTCTATACCACAATCGGGCATAGACTGCAAAGCAAAGTCAACGTCATGAGCCATGCTCTTAAAGGAAAAAACCATTAATTTTTTAAAATAAAAAAATTAATGTTATTAATTGAAGATTGACAAGTGAAATGAAATGTCTTTCAAACAAGTTATCTTTATCACTTATGTTATAATAGCTACGAATAGTTATTCCTTTACTTTCTTTTCTAGATAATTAGGACAGAAAACCGTGAGCTTTTTTTTTTTTTTTTTTTTTTTTTAGGAATTACTTATCAGTCCAGCCCCCATCGTGACTATAATTGTTTTTCCATGTTAAATTTGTAATGGTGGCGTAAACAGTGGAGGAATAAAATGAGATCCATACCAACACCATGATATAAAGACATTCTAGGGTTGCCAGGTTTGCTGTTATCCCAGGCAAAACCAGGTGGAAACGTCGCATTTCTAATACCATTTTGCTACATTGTACGGTATGGCATTACTTTTACATTTGTGCTATTAAATATTATGCTATTAAATCTAATTCATAAAGCTTGGAAATTTTGAGTTTTGTGGGGGGTTTTTTGTTGCTGATCTGGCTACCCATGAATAAAACAAATGGTACAAATTCTCTACACAGACTTTAGTGGAGATTGAGGTCGATATTTGAACCAGTCCCAGACTAGGCATGTTTAATAGTCCAGGTTAGAATTATGTAAATAATAGGGGTAAAAGACATTTTTTTGCATTAAATTACCTTTTTTATTTGAGGTATACAGCCATCTTGTAGTTGATCTTGGACTGGTGTATTTGAATTGTGTATTATTGCTCATGATTGTGGTTTGGAACTGTTCAAAGGACTCTGAGGCAGAGGTGGACGTGGATATGATAGCAAAGCTGGTGGAGGATACACTATATGCTACACAGCCTGCAATGATCCTTAACCTGAGAGCATGTGTCTCCAGTCCTGCTGTAAGAGACAAGTGGTTCACATCTGTGTTTGTCTCATAGGTTAATGTGTTTGTTTGAACAGGAATATCTTGTGTGTCAAATATGATATTAAAGTTGTGGTTTATTATTAGATTGAAAAGACAAAAGATTATGGTAATGTAGTCTTTTATTGATAACAGTGAGATTTGTGATCTTTTATAGTTTCCCAGAGAAAAACAAGTAGGGAGTCAAAACTCACCTCAGCAGAGCAACGCTATCAGACGGCTTCTCGTACGCCAGCTTCAAGTCTCCAGAATCAAAAAAGGTGATGAGGGTATACTTTTCATATCACAAAGATCAATGAGATCCATAGATAAATGCATTAAAATCCAGAACTATTTGAAAAACAGATCAACACACATTTTCTGCTAATTAATCCAGATTTTTGGTGTCTGATCAAATGATGATGTGTGTGTTCAATCAGGTTCACAGGCTCATGTCGGGGAGCTGTGCTGTGTGCTGAGCCTGGACACCCCGGTGTTGGAGAAGAGAACCCGCTTCCTCACACCTTCCTCCAGCCCTAGAGCCACACTGGACTGGGGGGAGGACCTTACACTGTGAGTAAATAAGATTCATGGTGTCTGGGTTTCTTTGGTTGAAACAACACATACTGCATTAAACAACATAAAGTAATGGTGGAGGAAATTAACAATCCCTGAAATTTGAGGGATGCCTCAGTGCACGAGTGTGCATATACTGTACCTAGTAGCCCTTTGCGCATTACATGAGTTAGCATTAGTAGTAGGTTTAATATTATTTAGATCATTAATTTTATTGGAAAATAAGGCAATTTAATGTGTGAACTTGTTAACGAAACAGTAAACATGTGGTCTTTAAATAAAATATATATATTTAACATTTAATATATTTACTAATATATATTTATATCATTATTAACAGTATGTGATAGTTTTTCTTTAAAAAACTTATCAATCAGGCAATCATTTTTGACTGAAGCCTATACACCCTCTATGGGGTTCCAGTCCATCGCATGGCATTAGCGTGCACTCCAACATTCACACACCCAAAATTCAGACTGGAGGTGAAAATCAAACCCCAACCCAACCGAGGCGACCCTGTTACTGCAAACATTTAGAGTTTCAAAACAATATTTCCAAACTCGGTTCCAATCTTTTCCATTTTAGGACCAGATCAAGTTCATTAAGGTTCTTTTATTATTATATTATATAAGGTGGGTATCCTGGGTATCATTACATCACCAAGGCTACTTTTTACACCAACAAAGTTTTGTAATTTGCAATGATTATTCGTGTTTTCTCCTTTACAACTCTTACAGAGAAGTATTGCTCCACATCCATCTATCAAAACTGATTTAAAGCTAGAGAGAAGGGATTACAAATTGGGTGTAACACACCCACTGCGAATGAAAAGAGCGGCTCTGCATTCAGTTCATCACTGTAATGGTTTTATTTTTCCAAAGTACCCACGCTTTTACAATGAAACACATTTCATTTAAATAGAGAGGCTTTATCTGTTCTTTCTTTTATTATTTAAAGTGTGAGCTAGACTGAGAGTCCACCCTCCTCCCATGATGAACTGGATGTGTGAAGTCGCTGAGCAGACAGGCATTGAGTCGTTAGCGCATTTAAATCAGCACTGTTAACAGGGCGTTCACACTCTCCTGCTGTGAATTATTGTAATTCTGCAGATCCTGCATAGCATATGTTGACCTGTGATGGCGTGACTATTAATTTCTCTTGAATATAACCAAATCATATGCTAAAGGCACAAAGATTTAATCCTTTGGCAAGTTTTGTATACCTATGCGATTGGATGTTTATATTTTTTATTTTTATATTTTGAGCTATTTTGTGTGAAATGACATGAAGCATGATGCAGGGTCCTAACATCTTTTATCTCTTATAGGGATTTGCAGTCAGAAACCAAAGAACTCAAAGTGAGGCTAGTGGAGCGCAATAGCAAAGGAGAACGTAAGTCATCACCAGATAACCAAATCTGACCTTTTTTACTTACAATAAGAACATATTTGGATAGACACTATTTAACTTTTTTGTATTTGCAGACATTAATATGTTTCATTATCGTTCCTTTTGTTAGAATTCTTGCCAGGCCATGCTTGCTTATCTCTGGATATCCCGAAGAGGAGTCCCAGTGGACAACAAAAGCTTTCCATTACACCAGGTCACGGTCTGACACCGACAGCTACAGTCACGTTGGAGGTAAGAAAGTTTGTTGAAATGGTCTCTGTGATGATGCTTAAATAGGATTTTTTCGTTCAGCACGCTCACTATGCATCATTCATAGTCTCAGACGGTTCTCAGTTTCAATAAACCACTTATATGAAATCATTTAGTAGACGTGTCCCTTATAATATCAGTATACTTGTCTTTTCTCTGATGCTCTGATTCTTGTGTGTCTTTCCTCATAGATCTTGTTCGTGGAGCTGAATGACGTGCGCGGGTGTCATAACGCTACCCCACTCCGCTCCTTGCTCACGCCATCCAAAAAAGTCGACGTGGACCGTACGATCATGCCTGACGGCACTATTGTCACTACGGTCACCACCATCCAGTCACGGCCGAAGCTGGACCGCAAACTAGGTAGCTTTGTCAGAGCTTTTAACGAGATTACACCCCCTCTCATCAATACACACACACTTTATGTATTTTACCAGCAGCACTGCTGTAATCTTTGTAGTGGCAGGATTTTGATTGGTGTATAATCTTAATCTCAAGTAATAAATATTGGGATTTATTCCTTACTTATTATTTCCCTTTATGTCTTTTGTGCGAATAGGAGACTCTCCATCCAAGTCTCCATCTAAGGTGGAGGTTACAGAGAAAAGGCCGACAGTGCTGACAGAGAGCTTGCAGAGCCGAGCCAGCGTCAGCCCCACGGCCAGCAGTCAGTTCTTCATTAAGTTTTTGTTTATTAATGCTTATAAAGTACTATAGCCTAAAAATGTTTTGGTACACATTGTCCATTTATTTTAGTGCGTGTGGACTGTCTGTATCTCTGCAGATTCCCCCATCTCTAATGGGCTGGATCCTGTCGCTGAAACAGCAATCCGGCAGCTGACCGAGTCGGCCAGTAAGACGGTAAAGAAAACGCCCACTAAGCGCAGCACCCTCATCATCTCTGGCGTGTCAAAGGTAAGATGATGTCATAATTGATGTTAAAAAGTGTCCTTGCTTGTGCTGTCATAGTTTTTCTATTTTGGACCTTCCCCCCCCCCCCATTTTTTTCCTGCTTAGGCCAGTGTGTCATGTTTCCTTATGTCACCAAACCAATTCAATCAAAGCTGTCTTTGTAAGGTACTCTCCGATTTAAACAATGAAAATCAATGGCACTTTGTAACATCTGTGACCTAATGTACTGCATCTTAGTTCCAGTAATACGTTGTAATGTAGTTACGTTAAATCGTGTAATCAAGTAAATGCGTAATCAGAACCTGACAGTGAGATCATGGCTTCTCCCCAAATTTTGGAGTGACGATTGGAGATGAGTCCATGTTTCAGAGGCTACCTGACATTTTGCATTATGTTTAGAGATACTGATCTGGTAAATCATGAACATTGAGTAGTAAAAGCAGAGATGAGGAACATGTAATGAGTGAGTGGGAGGAAATTCTTGACGAACAAGGCAGACAAACCTCATCACCTCTCAACCGTTTGCATTGACACAGGAACATATAGGAGGTAGATCCTCTAGCAAAACTGTGACGCATTAGTGTATATGAAAATCATGAATGTCTGGAAACTTTTAAAATAGTTTTTGTTCTGTAAAATACTTTTAAAAGTATTGGAACAGCAAGGTTTTTTTTCTTTTGCTACACACCAAAGACCCTGGTTTAGCAATCCAAAGATGAATATGAGATTATAGATCACAATTTTGGTGGCACGGTGGTGTAGTGGTCAGCACTGTCGCCTTGCACCTCCAGGGTCCGGGTTCGATGCCCATCTCGGTGTGCATGGAGTTTGCATGTTCTCCTCGTGCTTGGTGGGTTTTTCTCCGGGTACTCCGGTTTCCTCCCACATACCAAAGACCTGCAAATTAGGCTAACTGGCGTTCCCAAATGCCTCGTAGTGTGTGAATGAGTGTGTATGTGCGATGGATTGGCAACCTGTCCAGGGTGTACCCTGCCTTGTGCCCGAAGTTTCCTGGGATAGGCTTCAGGCCCCCCGCAACCCTGAATACAGGATAAAGCGGTATAGAAGATGAGTGAGATCACAATTTTAGTATTCTTATCCTGATATTAACATAGATGTGTTAAAGTGACTTCCAACATTTCACCCATAGTGGTAGACCACCCAATTTTTTAGGTGAGCAGCCATTATTGCTTTAACCCACTGACATCACCACACTGTTCATTCTTTTTTCATGATGTCTTTTCAGACATGTACGACAGCATCTTTTCGTTTTTTTCTTTTGGAGTTTTCTCCCGTTTTCTCTTCAGGAAGTGAAACAGAAATGCTAAATTGGGCTAAGGTTTAGTGATTGACTTTGCCAGTCTAAAATCTTCCATTATTTTCTCTTGACAGCATCCATTGTTGTAATGACAGTGCGTTTTGTGTCATCCTCTTGCTGCATGATAAAGTTCTTTCCGATTAGATTTAATGCATGTCTCTGTAAACTGGCAGACAGAACGTTTCTGTAGAGTTCCAAAATACTTCTGCTGCTGCCATCATGAATTATATCATTAAGAAAGATTAGCAAGCCTTTTCAAATAAACAGCCATGCCAGCCCAAGCCATGACACTGCCTCCACTGTGCATAAGCGATGAGATTGTTTGTTTTGGATCATGAGCAGCTTGTTTATTTCTGAAGTGAAGACATCTAAAAATGTTGGCTGAAGTAGACTTCCTTTCTATGTAACCTATGTTAATCTAACTCCAGTGTAAAACTGAAGTCACTAAACATCTCTTGGCGCAATCACTACAACTTGGGTAAACAAAACGATTTACCACATTGATTTTCCTTTCGTTGTGCAGGTTCCCATTACTGAAGACGACTCTGCTCTGTCTGTGGGCTATGCTGCAGCCATGGACGCTGCTCTACAGGGAGAGAACTCTCCCGCCGGGACCGCCAACCACCATGGCGCTGCTGCACACCAGGATGCAGATGAGACCACACCCTCTGATGCGTCTGAGCGCCCGTCTGTGGATGACGTGGAGTCAGAGACAGGCTCTACCGGAGCACTCGAGACACGCAGCCTCAAAGATCATAAAGGTTAGCTCTGATATTAACATATTTTGGGAACTGGATTATAGTGAATGCACTGTTTATTAGGAGTGCATTGCTTGTAGCTCACATACAGGTTGGTGAATATAAGTAAACAAAAAAATCATTAAAAAAAGAATTTAAAATTAGGATTACAAAAAAAAATCTCCTGACTAAGCTTCATGGCCCTACATTAAGCCCCACTGTCCTAATGATATTGGTGTACTGGCACTACTATCCGCACATATATGCGATATGGAAATATACCGTTTTTCTTTTATTGTGTGACACAGTGGGCTTTCTCCGGAGTGGCACAAAGCTTCTGTTCCGAAGGAGAAACCGGCAGAAGAACTCGAGCTTCAGCCAGTCCCACGAGGATGTAACCAACCTGGACAACGACCCGTCGACGGCTTCCTGCTCGTCCATCAGCCGCAAGAAATCTGGAAGCTTCTCCCGCCGCCTCATCAAACGCTTCTCGTTCCGCTCATCTAAAAACAAAGGCAAAAACAGTTCTTCAAATGGAGGAGCCGGCACGCTCGACAACTGAATTACGAACAGAGAAAGAAGAAAGACATGGTGCAGGCGCCAGTCGAAAGAAGTTTGAAAGAGTTGTGTAAACTAAAATAAGTTTGTGATTTGTGCTGTTCGTTTTTCAAGGCCTTTTGTGAGACTGTCGTTTAGGGGCAAGTGGCTGAATTTTGATCCTTGAAAAATATCCATTGTACTTGACCCGCGCAAACGATGAGGACAGATCGCTCAGGCAGACATTTGCCTCAGGTTTAGGGAAAACAAATGGTTTGTGAACTTCTGAAAGACTTTTGATTGTCTAAACTGTTTATTTAATAATAAAAATTACTTCAAATGGCTGCTTTTCTGGATATTAAGGAAGAACAACAAAGGGAGATTGAAATGCTGTTTCTTATGTTCAGCACTAGGGGGCGATGTGAACTAATTCTTATCAAAGCCTCCCTGTTTATGTTGCTGTGTTTTTATTATTTATTTAAATTTCCATTAGCTGCACTTTGGGACTTTATCAGATTGTTTACAGTGCCGGTGAGCGTTTCATCATGTTTTATCACTCTGTGTTTCGTACAGTCATGACACTAAATTATTGCTCCTTACCAAACTGGGAGATTTCCATATAATACATATTAGTGCAGCTTGTACTGTGTGCTTAGTTGTTTTGCTGTAGGTAATGGCAATTTAGATAATATTAAGCTTTTTTTATAGTGAAAGTTATATGCCTTTCATTGTGGCACAGTCTTCTTTTATAATATTTATTTGTGAACAAAAATCTATTACACGGTTATGTTTGGGGGGAAATTTGCTTGTAAGTTAAGACACAGGTGATGGAGATAACATAATTAAAGTGATAAATTATATTTACTTACTTTAAATTAAGTTGAAAAAATGTTTCAGGGTTCATGCATATGAAATTAAAAAAAAACCTCAGGGGACATTGTTAACGCAAATAATTTTTCATCTTTTCAACAACCTCCCAGAAAGTTTGCTCCAACGTAGATGTACATGTTTATTAGTTTCCTTAACTGCAATAATCCCCTTCCTTAGCATGGATAGAATAGAAAACCTGGCCTAGATATGTGTAAATAGTGTCGTTTAAATGAAAATGCTTTAATATGTAAATAGTGTTTCAGTTGTGAAGGAGAAGGCCATTTTCATATTGTCATTTAAACAAGCTTGGAACCTCAAACAACAGGCTTTACAGAGGCAGTGTAATTCCCTACTTACCACAAACTACAAAGTAAATTAATTAATTAATTAACTTACAAAGTAAATTAATTAATTAATTAACTATACAGATAAGTCATCCCATTTAGTAGATTGAATTCGATCTTGTCCTCTTTTCTCCATGGTTCTTGACTTCAGATCCACAATTTCCACTGCATGACCTTATTCTTGATAACTTTCTCACAGAATCAAAAATCATACAGACATCAGTACTGTTTTAAATTAATCATACAATGCCAGGAATGGTATGTGTGGTATTTCTCTCAGTCTGTTCACTGCTAAAAGTTTGACTAAAAACCTAGGCCCAGAATACTGTATTTTTCTTTCACAACAGTGAAGAGATGAAAATCCCCTTAAATATTTGGAGGTTTTAGGCCACAATGTGGCTACTTCAATATTTAATTTTTTTGAATAAATTATTATTATTATTATTTTGAAAATGCATTATTTCGGGGTTCATTTCTCAACCTTGATCATGCCTATCTTCAAATGCAACCATGCATTTTACTCCTAGAAAAATAATGTACGAGAACGCCATGGCCAGTAAACGCAAAAATGTGAAGATTGTATTTCCTCAGACAATAATTTTGATAGATGATATGTACATAATTAAGAGGATATTCTGTGTGATAAGTTTTAAGGTTAAACTAGGACAGTTGATTGACAAGATTGTTAAGATGTTTTTGCAAGAAACCAATAAAGATAGACTTGTTGGCTTCTCTTTGGGTTCATTTTTTCATTCTTCAGTCCCTTTAAATTACTTAAAAATCTAAGTTTTAACATCTTTATAGCGAATTTATTTTCAAGTTATTATATGTAATGCTAAATCTACCACCTTTTGCATTCCGCCAAAATTCAGTCGCTTAAAATTCAGAGGGAGTGCATTTAATTGGTTTGAATTTTCCGCCTAAAGATGATGGACAGTCATGAGAACCAATGGTAGCGCATAGCGACACAGCCACCCAATGAGCTTGCAGTGTAAACGAGCAATGCTGTGATTGGTGCCTCGTTTTGCGCTGATTATGCATTGCAGTTTCAGACCAATGAGAATTCACATCCTGTGCCGCATTCGCTACGACGGCAAATAGGAATCCTTGTTCATGCAGCGTAGCCAATGAGAATGTGGAGGCGGGACGAAGTCGCCGCGGTCGACCTGCCCTTAAATACTGCAGCAACAAACCCTGGAATCTATATCGATTCTTTCTCTGGAAGAAGCAGAAGAAGAAGAGTACTGTAAACATGTCTGGAAGAGGCAAGACCGGAGGAAAAGCCCGCGCTAAGGCCAAGACTCGCAGCTCCCGTGCCGGTCTGCAGTTCCCCGTCGGACGTGTGCATCGTCTGCTGCGGAAAGGAAACTATGCTGAGAGAGTTGGTGCTGGAGCTCCTGTTTACCTGGCCGCCGTGCTCGAGTATCTGACCGCTGAGATCCTGGAGTTGGCGGGTAACGCAGCCCGGGACAACAAGAAGACTCGTATTATTCCTCGGCATCTTCAGCTCGCTGTCCGCAACGACGAGGAGCTGAACAAGCTGCTCGGCGGAGTGACTATCGCTCAGGGCGGTGTGTTGCCCAACATCCAGGCCGTGCTCCTGCCCAAGAAGACCGGCCAGGCCGCACCGAGTTCCGGCAAGGCGGGAAAGAAAAGCTCTTCTCAGTCCCAAGAATACTAAATGACTTGAACTTGTGCTGATTAACATCAAAAAACACAAAGGCCCTTTTAAGGGCCGCCCAGCTTACATAAAAAGAGCAATTTCCATTGTTCATATTGTGTTTTTCATGTGTATGTATTAATATGCTTTTTCTACGACTCTGAATAAATGTTTTTCGCTAACTTAACATGCTAGCGTCTTTGGTATATGTGGGTAGAGAAGGAATATTAAGTGATTATGTTTCATCCGGTGAAAACCTGCACTGAATCAGTGTTGTTCAGAGTAAAGCTAACAGTTAGCATCTGTACAGATACGGAGTCATTAAAATAACTGCTAGTGTAGCATAAACGAGGATGCAAAAGCTTTAATTTCAGTATTTTATTTATACGTCACATGGTGCATTATTACGTTACGGCACGTTTCCGGTGATCGGCACTAAAACAGCTTACTGGCATTAGACCCAGCCCATAAATGATTCAGTATTGAACAGGGAGTCTCACATTTTACACTGAGTGCATTACAGCCATGTACACCTCTCTCCCTGAACACACATTACCACCCTGGAGCAAAGGATCAGATTTGAGAAAGTCTGATTTGTGCATGGCTAAAACAGGCAAAACATGTTTAGTGTCCAAATTTTCTTTCTTAGTGCTTACAGACTAGATTCGAATTTGCACTCAAGTCATGTTGAGTCTAACATGCTGCTAAAACACAGATCAATGCCTTGGTCAAGCATGTGGACCACATTTACTAGCTGGTGGAAAGGAAACAACTTGGGAATTTCCATTACTGCTACAAGCTGCTTTATAAGGCACATTCAAAAATCTAACATATGTATTGATTAATAGTGATGTAATAAAAAGCCAGAAAACAACTTCACCAGCTGGTAAAGATGGCCTACGTGCTTGGCCTGTGCTTTGGTAGATGGTCATACACACAGTTATCCATATAAATAGATAAACCTTAGCTTCAAAATTGTAAAATACACATTAATCCTGCTTCATTTTACATTTATGTACAGGTGTGATGGCTGAGATATGGTGCAAAAAAAGAAGCAGCAAACTTTGGACACCGAAGCTTCTTGGCTTATAAACAGAAAATTTGTTCATGTTTAAATGAAATATTCCTTTAACACCACTGAAAATTTGGGCACCTTTAATCTGTGCCAGGGCTCTTTAAGGGGCAGTAGTGAATACTTAAGGCCCAGAAATTAAATGGCACCAAGTATCACTAAAATGAAGATCCAATATATATGTTGAGAATATAAACCTGAA
Organism: Heterobranchus longifilis; assembly: GCA_028570985.1. NCBI lineage: Eukaryota > Metazoa > Chordata > Actinopteri > Siluriformes > Clariidae > Heterobranchus > Heterobranchus longifilis. Next base: position 8,632,995 of record JAOVVB010000031.1, on the reverse strand, counting down.
TACAAGACAGAATATAAGCATATAAGAGGATAAAGTAATCTGCAAACTGCTTAATGACTAAATGTGCAACCTAACTAAAACTTATATTTCTTAATATATTTATGGTTGCAACACAATATTAAACCTCAGATCTGCTGAGCACCAAGTACAAGTATACACATTTTAGATAAAGAGGTCACATGTAAAAACCCTGTTTAGGAAGTCTTAACTAACCTAAAAACCTTATTTTTTTTCCTGAGTGCACCTGAGTTAAAGTTACTTGACATGGTAATGAAAAAGTCAGCATGTACATGGTTGGTTCTTTGACTGAATATACTGAGAATGTATCTAATCATTAATGATGGAGAAAAAAAAATGTGTTGTGAGGACACCGGTAACCAGAGGCATACAATCATTCTGTTACATCCATTTAAAATCACTGTTTATACCCATGACCTTCACTTTGAATATGCATGCATGCTTTTATTTGTCACGTTGGCAGTGCTAAGGTTATCATGTGGATCAGGGTTGGCTGGTGGCTGTTATCGGGCATCGTTGAGCTGTCTGGCTGTGGTAAGGATGTCCTTGGCTCCTTTACTGAGCAGCAAGTTGGCAAGATCAACACCCAGCTTCTCTGCAGCGTCCAGAGCCATCAGGGATATGTTGTTGGCTGTGACGGCGACATGAGTACGCATTTCTGTGCCATCATTTACCTGAAAAAAACAAACAAAACAAATACATCATTTAATCAATCCATCCATCGTAAGCTTTTGTTTTTGATCAGGGTTGAGGTGACTGTCCCAGAAGGACTCAGCACAAAGGCAGGAAGGAAACAAAACATTCTAGCTAGATTACTATCCAAACTCTACATCATTTAAGCAACAGTCAAGTTTTAACTTCATATCATGCATACAAAAAAGCATGCAAAATCATTGAAGATTTTGTGTTTTCATTGGTACAAGTAGCCAAACACAAGATATAATTTTTCCTGATTGTGCCATCCATTTACAAATTAACTTGCAATTTCAGATTGATATTGATCTTGGTAACTTTACAAGATCTGTAATTTTCTAAAAGTAAAATTTCCAAATGTTTTCTCACTTAATATTAAGCACATGACATTTAACCAAGTCAACAAATCAGCTCCAATGTACTGCTCCTTTAACCACAAAGCTGTTTGAGGGTTATATACACCAGAAAATATGTCTTTTGTCTAGTAACTTTATATTTGTTGTATTTTAAACCTCTAGTGCGTGCGTGCTTGCGTACATACATACACACGCCTTCTTTGGGTATATATATATATATATATATATATATATATAAATCGTTTTGTGGCTTTGTTTGTGCAGGTAGTTGTGTCACAGACGTGTCTCAGGCAGTCCTCACCTAATGTACCAGTTAGGTGGACCAGTTATGTCAGTGACGCATCAGTAGGCGCATACAGTAAGGGTTGTCGAAACACTTGAGCAGCATGAAGAGTACTCCCTGCACCTGGTATAACCCACCAAACATGTCTTTTCTCCATTAATGTTTGTTGCATTTAAAATCTTCTCTGTATGTTAATATATTTCTGTATTCCTGCTAATTTATCATCATAATTGTATTAAATTACTTTATCGATTTATCGATCCATCCATCTATTTGAAATTCTGTTTGGCCAGTGTAGCAGGCATCCCTCAAACATGAAACAGTAGGCACTGTTATCATCACTTTGTGTGTCATACTGTGAGGTAATAATACATCTGCCGAAACTTTGGACCCAGGTGTGTGCTCAGTGGTAATCACACGGGCGCCAGGATCTGCACACAGGCCCACACGGAGCCATGGGTAACCTCTAGAGTGTGTAATATAAAATTACTTAAAAGAATCATTAGGTCTTCACCCAACAACGTTTGAACCGACATCTTGCAAAGTGCAAAACAACTTGTGTGAGTACATGCACACTTACCGCGCTGTCTAATTTGATGTTGGTTTGCATGGTGTCCTTCAAGCAGTCAGCCCCATCCAGACTGTAAACTGCACCTGTCAAATAGAGCTACAAGCAGAAAACGGGTTGTTTTACCCCAAACGCTTGTTCATGCTTGTGTGACCAAAAACAGACAACAAGGTCAGTGAACTAAAACAAAACTAGCAGTTTCTGTTAACACTTGGCACCCGAGAAGTTCTTCTCAGTAAGTACAAATTCAATATTTAACTGACATTTATCCTCAATATTTAATATTCAATATTTAACGGAGATTTATCAATAGTTCATTAGTATGTGTGTTTTATTTACCACAGAGTTCTTCACTTCTGTGTGGACAGCGACAGGCACACTGCAGCCTCCCTCCTAAATGAAGAAAAATTCACAATACAAGCAAATTAATTACTAAAAGAATATCCTAGTACCAGTTAAGATTTATCCATGTACAGCTGTGTTCAAAATAATAGCAGTGTGTTGAAAAAAAGTGAGTAAAGCTCCATATCCATATAATAACTTTTAATTTAAAATCACACAAATGCATTGGACACCCTGCACGTTCTATTCTGAATCACAACATGAAGAAAAATGTGCTAAATGGATTATTAGTTTA
>JAOVVB010000031.1:8620331-8630340 GCA_028570985.1 Heterobranchus longifilis | reverse complement strand
AAATATAATTTCTCCCAAAAACAATTATTGATCTGGTTACTGATGTTGGACTGCTATTATTTTGAACACAACTGTATTAATATCATTTATTGGGAGAATATGGTTGAGTAACACAGCCAAGAATCCTGTCCAGTGTCCTGTGAACTTACAAAAACATTTAAAAATCTCTTAGAATGGAAGTGGGCAGTCATTGAACTTTTTCAAAAAAAATACATTAAATACAATGAATTCAAAAATATACTATATGCCAACACTATCAAACTAATTGTTTTAGGATGAGTGAGACATGAGAGGAAGCCTAACTAAAGCTCTTCTTATTTAACTTTCATAAATGATTCATCAATGATCAGAGCCATAAAACATTATAAGTAATAACTTTTCCATCTAGAGAATTGGTCCAGTCTCTGACGGGATGAATGCAATTGTTTTTTTAAAAGGGTTTTAAACTGTAAAATTTTGTGAAACTTATTACTACAGTTTTTAAATCAAAATGTTAAATGGACTGTAAATACAGGCTTTCACACTTCCTCAACCTTATCTTCACCTCTCAAGTTCATAAATGATCTCAACAAGAGAGCAAAAAGTTTATTTTTGTTTGTCAAACTCTACTGGTGTGTAAAAATGCAAGAACTTCTGTATTAGTTTTATTAGTTATTAACTGAGGAAGAAGTCTGGCAAAAAGATCACACCTAATTTAATTAAATAATTTCTCATATGTGGCTATATAGATGGGAGAAAATGTCATGTCCTCATAACTTGGACCCACCAAAACAGTAACGAGCTGTATGTTGTGACACCATCGTTAACCTTTTCCTCAATTTGCGCTCCAGTACCACTTCTATTGGATCAGCCTACATGGCTCAACCTTCACTGCCCATGTGCCTCAGTAAGCCTGTGCCAGCCATTACCACCGGTTTTCTCTCTTTGGATCACTTTTGGTACGTCCTGACAACTGCAGCCTGGGAACATCCCGTAAGGCGGTAGTTTTGGAGTTGCTCTTGTCCAGTTGTGTAGCCATTACAATTTGCCACTTCTCACAGTAGCTACCATTTTCAATACTGGGTTAGAGCAACTCCAAAACTGCGGCTTTTGTTGGATGTTGCTGGTCTGCAGTTGTAGGGACCTGCCAAAAGTAATCCTAGGAAGAAATAAAACAAACTCGCGACTGGCTTACTGATGCACATGGGGAGTGAAGGCTGACCCGTATACCTACTCAATATTAAGCAAGGTGGTCATGATGTTATGGCTGATCGTTGTATTAAGAAATTCAGGTTTCAAGAGGATAAAACAACACACTAACACTCATATTAAGGATGAATGACTGAATGCTGAAAACCTGAGCATTGTGCAATGCCACATGTTCGTATTAATGAACATGGTCTTCCTTGGTCCCAGAAACTAATTCCAATTTCCAATACATTACACCATAAATATTCCAGCATTTTACATGTGAGTGAAAAAGACTAACCAGCTGCTTGAGGAAAGCTCTCTCAGAAATGCACCGCAGCACAGTGTCAGGGTGATGAAGGATGGACACCATCTTGAGGATGTCGATGTCTTTTGCCCTTACCTCCACCGCCAACGCTCCCTACAATCAGGGTAGTAAAAAGTGAATTGGCAGCTGAACATACTGAAACATAACCAGCAGCCAATGATGGCGAGATCATTCAGGATTTCCATCCAGAACTGGAAGCTAAGGACAACACTTTCCCCAATATCAATGTATATTTTGTGCTTCAGGGTTCTTACAGAGTTGCAAACACCAGAGCAGGTTTCTCAGTTTTGCACCCTTCAGCGACCGTTGGCACAGATGGTTAAACAGGTGTTTCCTTGTGTATGAACAATGTTGCCCGACACTGTGATGTTCATAGAATTCTCATTTTGGACAAAATTTTACTTAGCCAAAAACCTACAAATATGATTTAAAAAGCAAATAATCTGAAAATCTTAGATTATCTCAGCATGGTCAGTTATGTTTGGTCACTCACTTGGCCTACAGCATACATGCAGTCTTCAGGACCCAGAACCTGAAAGAAACCAGGATAAATCAATTTTGTGTAAAATGTTTACACAAATTGTAAACAAAAAAATAATAAATAAATAAATAAAAATTCTTGTACCACAGGGCTACCGAGTTGTCCAATTCCACTGATTATTGAGTAACAATCTATAACAGCAGCTTCGGTAGTAGTTGGACAGTTTAACTACCGTTTTAAGTTTACATCAAGTTATATGGTTAAAAAAAAAATCCCTTGAAAACAACTTGCAAGGTAAACATTCCAAAAAATACAACAGAATCTGCATATTTACACACACCCTGGACATTTCTATTTCATTTTTGCACATTGCATCTACACATTCATGCATATTTGCACACTCCCCGGACATTTCTATTTAAATTCTATTTCAATTTCCACAACTTAAGTTTTCTATATTTTCTATATTTGTACAGATACATTTTGTATATTTGTACAGCTAAGGTTTTTTGTTATTTTATATTTTGTTCTTATCTTCTATAGCTAAAGTTTTTCTATATATATAATTGTATTAAAAAATATTTTATTCCATAATTTATTTCTTATTGATAATCTGTTTTTAAAAGTCATGGGCGGTCGTATAAGCATTTCACTGCATATCGTACTGCGACAAATAAAATTTGAATAGAATATATAGCTGTGAAGTAGAAACTGTTAAATCCATTAAAATCCTGGCAATTGTAAAGCCGCTTAAACGACAGGGTAACATCAACTCAACTGCCAACAAGTTTCAAAGGAAACTCTTCCAGAGGCAATTAAACCCATCAGTGTTGATTTAATGATACACCTTGAGTGGATTCTCACCTCTTCCATAATTGCTTTATCTTATTCACTCCATGGCCAGACTACAGCACATCATCTGATCATATTTCCAGAACTTGCACATCTCAAAGATCGGGAAATGAGCAAAATCACTGCCGACCATCGCTCATCCAGACCAGAACATATTTCAAAGCATCCCTTCTGGGAAACTGTTCAATTCAATGAGAAACACCACCAGCTCCTGGAAAAGGTTTTCTCCAAGCAATGTCTCTTATCGATCATGTTTAACACTGCTTTGTTAAACATGGTGGTAGCTCAGAGATTTATGGCGATGAGTTACTGATTGGAAGGTCAGTAATATAAGCCCAGCTCCACCAGGTTGACATTTTTAGGCCGTTTCATGGCTGACCCTGTGCTCTGACCTCAGCTATGCTGGGATATGCAAAGCAATTATTTGGCAATAAAATAAAGTCAAGTGACGACCTGAAGTGTACTGAATGACCAGGCAATCACATCTATGAAAATTTTTCTTCCCTGAGGGATCAGGCATATTCCAGGACTCAAACTGTGAATGTGTGATTCTGGGAGAATAAGGATTCATTTTCACACAAGGAAGTGCCAACCACAGTGAGCATTCCAATCAAAGCTAAAGCAAGTCAAATGAAATATTAGTGTGTGTGCACACCGCCAGGCAGTGCATTATCAAGCGATATTATAAATAATGGTGATGTTAATATGTAAACACCTGATTAATACGGTTGTCCCAGCCCATGCGCTTGAGACCGGCTGCAGCCAGAACGATGGCAGCGTAGTCGTCCTTTTCATCCAGCTTCTTCAGACGAGTATTCAGGTTGCCTCTCTAATTCGGCTGTGTAAAGGATTTACAACACAAGTATCTTTATGCATTCCAAAGAAATACAGATCACACACATATATAAACAGACAAGCAGACACAGCTTTGGGAAGGAGAAAGGATACAATGTTTTCAAATTCCAGCTGTGGGAACCTTTTTTTCAGCTGTGCAGCTCGACGGAGCGAACTTGTGCCAATCACACTGAAAGAGGATATCAAGGTTACACTGGTTAAGAGATTGCAGATTAAGAATTATCCATTGCAACAGGATTTGGGCGAAAAAACAAACACCACATCAGACTACAAGTATGGTTATTGGTTATTAATGGTTTTATGAGAAGCTCTAAAGGGTTTACCTCTTTTCTGGCAGGGTGTCCAGAGTGAGTCCAGCATTCTTTGGATGAAGCACTACAGCATCATGAGGATTTTCACGTCTAAGGAACAAAAATCAGTGCTCATAAATGCACAAAATTCAAAACAATTTTACATATGATATTTGATAAAGATAAATTTATCTATGAAGAATTAGAGAATGTACTGGAGAACAGCGCCGATGGTAAAACCAGGAGGCAGTGAGGTAGGAAGGTCTTTTAGAGAGTGCACAACAAGATCCACCCTGGTGTTGGAGTATGGGGAAAACACAAAAATCTCATTATTCTTATGACTGTGTAAAGTTGCTTTGCGACAATGACAGCGGTTAAAAGCCCTATACAAATAAAATTTTATTGAATTATATTTTATTGTAATACAAGACAAAATTTTAAAGAAACCTTTAAAGAAAGACTTTCTTTAAAGGGGTCTTATTTAGTATGCAACAAAACCAGTAAGAAATATTCTTTAGCATTATTAAACATTCCTATTCACTAAACTGCAGAAAAGGATCCAGTTTCACAAAGATGTACAGGACAATTGGTGGAGAAAGTATTTGTGATACTCGCTTTACATTTTTTTTTGCTGCAACACTCAACCAAGAACCTTTTAATAACGAATCCTTTGTACATAAATTTATCTATATAAATAAACTAATGTTATTCCCAAGTAAGAGCGTGATCAAGCCCTCTCATGGGACAAATTTGGCAGATGTCTAGCTGAGAGAGCTGTGCCTGAGATTGCATGAATGAAATGACCATCACACCGCCTTATTGCAATATAATTCTCTCCAAGAGAGAACAAAAACTACGCAGGACACAATCCAATTCTGATTTTGGAGACAGGCTGCCTTCCATTATGACCCAGACAATTTTTGCAAACCATAATTTTTATTTTTTTTATTTTTGTATATCATTCGCATTATATTTGTGTTAGGGTGGGTTAATATTGCTCATTTTGAGATTATTATAAATCAAAATGAACACCATTATGAAACCTGGTCAAGGTAGTATTATGGCATGAGTGTGCATGGCTGCCAATGGAACTGGCTCACTGGTGTTTACTCATGATGTGACTGGTGATAGAAGTAGCAGGATAAAATCTTAAGCTTTGATTCACTAATGTTGAAGGACACCAATCTCTCCTCTGAACTACTGTTGTAGCAGTGTTCTCACAGTAGATGGTACTATACACACAAGTGTCGGCATGTAGAGCACAGGAATATACATTAATACAGCAGAATGGCTAGCTCTTACTCGTTCCTTTCGAGAGCATTCTCCAGCTCTTTGGTGAACAGGCTCTTCTCTCCGATCTGTAACAATAAGAAAAAATAGATATTTACGCATCTATAACGTAAGAGGACACTCCTTAACGTTCCTCACTAGAACAGTGTTAACTTGTGTTACCTTTGATAAGGCAGTGTCAAGGATTTTATCTCCGACTGTTGACATGGCAACTGTGAAACACACACAGGAATAATGTAAAAGAAGAGTACTGTGCCACATTCTGACATCAGCACCGATCTCTCTGGCAGAAGAGAGGAGAGAAGTGGTGTGTATTACACAGGCTCACTACAGCACAATCACTCAACTGTCTGTAAAGGAGTCTGGGAAGACAAGAAAGGACAAGAGAGAGAGGAAAACTAAAAGATCCACAGAGAGAGACTGAAACCAGGAGGGACTAGAGGGACATGATATAATGAAACAGAATGATGTAATTGAAGAAAAACAAAAGAGAAGTGGATAATAGGAAAGGGTTGAGAAAGAAGTGAAAGAAAAGCAATCAAGAAAGCAAGCAAGCAAGAACTGACCAAAAAAAGAAGAAAAAACTGAAAAATATGGAAAACAAAAGAAGGAATCAGAAATGAAAAACATGAAATAAATGAAAAAAAATGAAAATAAAGGAAAAATTAAAAGAAAGGGAGAAATTACCAAGAAAGCAATAAAGAAAATAAGGAAAAAGCAACAAAGAAAAAAAAAGCAAGAAACTGAAGAAAAAAAAATTAAAGAACTTTGGCAAAAAAAAACAGACAGAAAAAAGAAAGACAGAAATCTCTATACCTATCTCTAGCTGCAATTCTGGATAGAGCTCTTTGAGGGTTTCGGCCACGCTGTCAGTTTGAATCCGAGCCAGCTGCAAGAGAACATGAGTGACATGCACATGAAAAACCCTCAGCATGATGCAGCCAGGCTTGCACAATACCTCAGACTGTACATGACCTCTTTAGCTAAACAAAGCTTGGATTTTTATTTCAATAATTAAATTATGGATCGATAATGATAATTCGGACACAGTCGCTCTTAATAATCAGAGTAGAGACATGAGGAATGGTCTTATCTGATGCCTGCATGCTGTTCGACACCCACTCGCACTTATCTGTCCACCCTGCACCAATTTACTGCTCTTTTGGGGAAATGTAATTATTTAAGGCTTTGTGAATGCCTGTAATATCATGAATGAGCAAATCATACAATCATACTACATTCAAAGTTTTTAAAAGCTCAAAGCAAGTAATTTTTATTAGAAAATTATTTGTTCACAAATTAGGCCAAATATATACATACGCGTGTACATATAACACACATAAAATTATCACACTTTACAGATAACTAAAGGGGTGAAGCAATTAATCGGCCAACGTATCAATTCGTTCATGACGTCATCTTGCTCGAACTGCGAACGCTCTGACGTCATGTAGGTTTGGGGCTTACTGAAGTGAAGTGAGTAATAGCGTGAGGGCAAACATCTTTACGAGCAAAAGTGTGTGAACATTTCACTCTTGACTCAAAACAGCCACTAGAATCTGAAGAAAAGACTTTGTGCTGGCAGGGGCGTGGCCGAGTGTCAGGTAAGTGGAAGAGGATTCACACCTGAAGAGAATGTGGATAATTACTGTGTGTTGCTCCGAGTCGGGGTTTTATTCCCAGTTTTCCTTAAATCAACCTTTTTAATTTAAATTTTACACACACTCACGCACGCATGCTGGCTTTTCAGCGCTGCACGTGCGCTCTCTTCCGCTCTTACCCTGTTGCACTTCATTTTCCTCATCTCACAGCAACACACAAGACTTGGTGCGCGCGCGTTCTCTCTGGCTCGTTTGCGCTCCACTTTTTTCTTTCATCTCATAGCAACACACACGTGCGCGCTAATTAGCCATATTCTCCTCAGCTGTTTGTGCTTTTCACACGTACCCCACTCTCAGCCCCTTCACCACAGACTTCATTAGTTTTCTTGACATTTCAACTTAACTCACATAATTGCCATCCGCCATCTTTAAGCTTTATTTCATAGTTATATTTTACTTCTGATTTGTTTTAGTATTCAAATTTAGCATCTTCATTGTTAGCTACCACATGCACAAAACAACCAAGTTAATTTAAAATAAGAGCTACTGAGTAAATGCGTTTGAATTTTGCATGAGCATTCCAATTAATTATTAAAATAGTCCTAAATTGCAGCACACACATATTATACACACTTTAAAGTCATATACATGTTCTGACCTGGCTTTTCCTGGTTCCAATGCGAATAATCCGAGTGACCTTTCCATTTTGTTCCTGAAAAACACAAGTCAATTTACAAATCTCATACAGCCCTACAGTTTAGTTACAATACACAACAAAATGTCTCTCATTTTAAACTCACTCTTATACACTTAAATGGCCCTTCCATCTCGGCGCTTGAACCTTTAAATACTTGGACTTTAGAAGATGATGTGCACTTGTCTCTAGATCTTGCTAATGAATGAGCTTTGGGGTGGTGGCTCAGAAGAGAAAGCTGTCCCTTCCTATAAAACCTTAATCCACCCTCCCACACACCCTGCGTCTGCTGTACAATGCTGATAAACTAACAACTAACTCACTCATTGTTAGCTGGTGTGTCAGTGTGTGTGGTGTCTGATACTCTCTCTCTCCCTCACGTATCTCCTTCTTCCACAACACTGCTTCTGTTCAATGCTATTAAGTCATCTTAACTGACATCTTAGCAGATGGCTGAATCCTGAATTGCTCTCTACTGCATATGCAAGTGTACAACAAAAGCAAAAAAAAAACAAGTGGTCAGAACACAGTTATGAAGGTAAAAATTACTTTTATTTCTCTATATAATCGCCTGCTACACTAATGCAAATATCCCAGTGTTTCACTAGTGCTTAGATACCATCAAGGTGGAAAGTTCTCACAGTCATGAGCCATGATCAAACTGCCTATTCCACTTCTGAAACACTGGCCCTCCCAGGAAATCATTTAATGTGTGGTGTTTGATACTGTCACACGCATCTCATTCTTCCAAAACACTGCTTCTGTTCAATGCCTTTAAGTCATCCTAACTTAGCAGATGGCTGAATCCTGAATTGCTCTCTACCCCATAAAGAAGAAAAGCAGAAAACACAAGTGGTGTTCAAGTCAAGCCAGGACCTTTGATTGTGCAGAATAAGAGAACACAGTTATGAGAGTTAAAACAACCTTTATTTCTCTATTTAATCTTCCGATACACTATTGCAATTATCCCAGTGTTTCATTAGTGCTTGGATAACCATCAAGGTAGAACGTTTTCTCAGGCCCCCGGAGCCATGATTGGTCTGCCTGCTTCATGTCTGAAACGCTGGCCTCCCAGGAACTCCTTTAATGTCTCTTTCCTTCAACTTAATCATTAATTTCATATCAAAATAGTGTTATTTATTAACACTCAAACAAAGTTTGGCATTTAAGGATTGTTATTAAATCTCCCATTCATTTTTGTCTTATACAAAAATAAATAAAGTAAATTCAGGACTGCAGGAGTGCTTCGGCACATTTTTAGGCATTGTGCAAGTACATTCACACTGGGCACTGTTCAAACGTGTCCAAAAGAAGAAAAAGAAAAATCTATTACATCACCAGGTGTCATAACTACTATCTAACTATCAGTTATAATATTTCTGATCATAATTCAAAGGCATGTTAGATAAGTAAAGTAACTGCTATTACACTTCTATAAAATTTTATTTGCATAGCCAAACGTCTTTCAATTATTGCAAATAAAAAGATATACACTCATATCCTAGACTCTCCAACCACTCCCATACCTTCCATTCATTTATTTAATCCTCATGCCCATGTTAAGAGACAGCATTTACGAGCTCTCTGCTCCAATCGCGCAATATAAACATAAGCACTGATTTATTTAACATATATTATCCACTTTAATGTTTCAAAAGCAAATAAGTTTTATTTATATCTATTTTAAACACGTAACCTTGCTCTCTTTGAACAAGTTTAAGTTTCTTTAGTCCCGCCCTTACATTCTCTCTTCCAATAAATGACGGTTAGTCTAAAACTAACCAATAACACGCAACCAAAGTTAAGATCGACATTCAGAACAGCCAATCAAATCTGTTCATAGTTTCCTGGCGCTTAATCGCGCACACGCGATAAAACTTACTTCAGATGAACTAGTTTCTTGAGACATCTTCCTTGACGAGCAAAACGTCCAACGACAATTGTGCAACAATGTCTAGTCACTGAAGTCTATTTTGCATAGTTAACTGACTTTCTTCACCAGCTACAAGGATTATATCCTCGTGACCTCGATGGTCACTCGCTCCCTATTATTCCGGTTTAAAGGAGGTGGTGTTCACAAGCGTCATGTCAGCGCTGGGCTGCGCATACGACTGCTCATTGAATGAATCAAGCTATGTAATAAATCTCAATCTATGTATTTCCGAAAAAATAATAATAAATAAAATTAAGTAAATAGTGAAGTAGCATTATAGGAAAGGGCATATTGGAAACATGTACAATTATTTGTTTAAGGTTTTTTCTTTTATGAATTTGAATTTTAAATTATTATTATTAGTAGAAGTAGTAGTACGAAGGGGTGGCAAAAAGTTTCGAGATTAGCTTTGTTTACAACTCTGTGTCCTCCATCAGACAGCTTAAAGTGCCCCTATTATGCCATTTTAAAGGTTGCTAATATTGCTTAATGAGTCTCTTAAAACAGGTTTACATGTA
>JAOVVB010000031.1:8596098-8606697 GCA_028570985.1 Heterobranchus longifilis | reverse complement strand
ACACATTTTTCTCACACATACACACTTCCATAAATTTTCTTTTCAAATTTTCTTTTCATTTTTGTGAAGCTGCTTCGAGACAATGACCATTGTTAAAAGCGCTATATAAATAAAATTGAATTGAATTGAACATGCAAACTCCACGCACACAGACTGGAGGTGGGAATCAAACCCGGACCCTGGAAGTGCGAGGTAACAGCGCTCACCACTAAGCCACTGTACTGCCCTGTTGTAGAGTTGTTCTTATTAAAATAGGCAATACGTTTAAATAATGGTGTTGCTCAACCAAAGTACAACAAGCACTAATTTGCTGTGCCATCTTCATTGTTTCAATTGTGTCATTGTTTAGTTAGATTACATGCTAATAAAGGATTGTGTGACATGTTTGTCTGTGCTGTTATGTACAGTATTATAGTGTGACATTCATATCCACAGAGTTTTTATCATGGGATTTGTTACCTTGACTATTTTTTATACTCTTCTGGTCAGGGTTGTGACTATCCACCAAGCCAGAGTTTGTGCTCTATAAGTCGTAAAAGAAAAACAAGTAGCACTATTTCAACCCCAGTAGGCACAGGTACGATTGCGGGACATCACCAAAACTCGAGACCTATTGAAGGATGTCTTTAAGACCCTTTTGTTACCAGATCAGCCATCATTAGGACTAACTTTGTAAATTTCCCATACTCAAGTCATCCCCGAATACTTAAAGATGATGAAAGACCTCTTGAGTCTTGAGTTTTAAAGACCTTCTGCAGACAACCTGAGATACCCACTGGGTTCCTTCATGCCAATGCCAAATCTGTGTAGTAGAATTAAGTCTTTATGGAGACACGGGACATTTTGAAGAGTCATTCATCAGCTGTGTAAACAAACTGCTTTTGAGGAGATGAAACCTGGGTATTTTTTTTATAGGTGATAATAAAGTTCCTGAATTCAGTGTGGTAAAGTACACCCAGGTGTAGCAATGGAAAAGTCACTACCAAGTTAATTCTTTCTTATACAAGTGGACTGTTATAAGTTTTATTCCTGTCATGTTTGACTGCTTCTTTATCAAAACATTGGTTTGGCTTCATGTTCGTGAATTGATTCATTAAAAAAAAAAAAAAAAAAAAAAAAGTCAAGAAAAACTCATTCAGGAATCACCCGTCACTACCGAACAAAGAGGCAGAGTCAAACAGGGCAGAAAAGAAGAAGGCGGTGGAGGGGGGAGGGAACGTGCACAGAGAAGAAAAGAAAACAGAGGTCGCTGTGCTCGGTCGGGCTCGCTGGGTGGTTCTGTCTGTTTATTTAGTCTGTGAAGGTGATGGGAACCGAGCGGCGACTGTTGCCAATTCTCTCCGAGCCGAGAAAAATATTCATGTGGACAGACAGAATCCAGGGAGAGAAGAGAGTCAAACAGAGCTGGGGGCCAACAGACACACGAATGCTCACGGTGCACATGAAACACATTTTTAGGGCCAGAAAAAGCTCTCCATTACATGGTTTAAAAAAAAAAAAAGAGTAGGGATGGGACGACTAGTATAGAGAACTAATTAGCAGAACCATAATTGACTATTGAACAATATGATATTATACATATACAGTAACATACTATATTTTATACCACATGAGCCCTACATAGGAAAAAAGGGGTAAAAAGAGGCAGCGTTGAGAATCTAAAGAGGTGGAACATGACCTTATTTGACACAATATGTAGTTTCACATGCTGGTTCAGTTAATATTTAATCTGAATTTGACTTTCTGTCTTGAGTCTAGCATGATTTTCCACTATTTGACTTTTCCATATGCAAACGGCACATCTGACGACATAAGCTACATGCTAAACACTAGAAATAACACAGAGCTGTAGGACGCGACATTCTGAATGGTTCAGTACATTTTCTTTAACAGAGCTCTTGCAAGAACCTGGAAAAAAAACCTGGAAGACCGTTTTATTGGCTCCCGATTGATGACAAAGAAAGGTTATCAAGTATAAAAGTCACGTGTCATTGTTCATCCAATATGCTTGGTGTACAATATTGTAAAAATCCCATCACAACAACTTTATGATTTCATGCAATCAGTCTGTGCTACAGTAGCATGTTTTGAGAAAAAAAAGTATATACAGTATTTCTTTAACATTTTGTGAAGGAGTTTCTAGTGTCAACACTAAGTAACATATACGATTGTCCAATTAAATTAGCTAGACTTTAAACAGTGTTGCTTGTGTGCCTAAAATGCCCTTAAATATACCTCGAACAGGAAACTATTGAAGAACACTTATTTCAGACATTGGCCTTGACCCCGACCCTGTTTGTCTGGCTTTTCATATCACTGCTATGCAGCGAACTGCACTTAGGCTCTCCTTAACCCCCCTAAGACACTCATGTTTCTGCTCAGATCTCAGCATGTCTGGCAGACATCTCATCACGGAATGGCAGCTCATCAGCTGAAACTCAAAACTAAACTCCTGCTCCTCCCAGGTGATTCAGCTGAAGGTCAGAATCTTGTGATCTCCATGGACAACTCTCAGCACGCAATTTCACCGTGTTACCTTGGGGTACTTATGGATAACCAACTGTCCTCCTTCTCACATTGCTGAACGGACACCTTCGTACCAAGTTCACGAAACTTCATTTATATCCAATTCGCATGTTCGTTCAATCCCTTGTCATTTTGAGACTGTAACTCACTCCTGGCAGGTCTGCTGATGCAACTGATACAAAATGCAGCTGCATGGCTTGGTTTCAACCTTTCTAAGTTCTCCCATATCACCCCATTACTACACATTCTCCACTGGCTTCCAATAGCTGCCTGCATCAGATTTAAAACATGAATGCTTGCCTATGAAAGAATTGCCACCATCTTTCTGGGTACGGTCAAGACATGCATCATCGAGAGGTGGTGGAATGAACTTCCTTTAGATGTCCAAACATCAATGACAGACTTTAAATAAGGGACTTAGCCCTTCATGGAGTACTTAACTTATTATGATTGCGTTGTCTGTATTTTGCCTTCTATACTAACCTTCCCAGCAGGCTTTTAAGACTGATAGTCATGACCTAGTGAATCAGTACGAGGACGTATTGTATTTGTTGAAAGCGCTTTTATTAAGTCACCCTTCATAATGGCATGTCCAAATGTAAATGTATCATTTCTAAAATCTTTTGAGAGTAATTACCGTTGGTTACAGTGATACCTTCATATAAGTCCTACACTCTTTCAGTGATCTCTTCTTAAGACGTCACACTAATGAGGATCTCAGCATGGACAGACATGTGGAGGAAAACATTAGATGCCAGAGACATAAAATAAACTCGAAAAGACGTCCAAATCAAACAGAAATATATACACTGCCCTGCCAAAAGAAAAAAAGAAGCCACCACCTGGATTGAACTAAGCAAATAGTTAAGAGCCTTCCGTTGGATAATTACTGCAGTGATTAATACGCTTCAGCTGCCAGCAGGTTATTTAACCTTAACTGATACATTGAGTGGCTTCCCATTTCTTAATCAACCATGTCAGAAGACATATCCTGTGGTCGCGGCAAATATTTTACTCTGATTCAGAAGGGTCAGGTCTTTGGCCTGAGTCAAGCAAAGAAAACAACTAAGGACATTGCTGAATCTACTGAAATTGGGTTAAGAACTGTAAAACACATCATTAAAACCTAGAAGGATATAAAATAAAAGAAAAAAAAAGAAGATAGATAAAGAAAAATAGCAGAACTCACAGCTTAGTTAAAGTAAGAGCATGTCCACACTCACAATACGAGAAGAACTCAAGGGATTGGGACTAAACAGCTGTGTAGCCTTAATGAAGCCACTTATCAGTGCGGCCAATCAGGAAAAAAGGCTTCAGTTTTCTAGGCAGTATAAAAAAATGAACTGTGGAGCATTAGAAAAAGGTCATGTGATCTGATGAATCCAGCTTTACCTTGTTCCAGAGTGATGGACACATCAGGGTAAGAGAAGAAAAGCAGACGAACTAATGCACCCACCATGTCTATGGCCTACCGTACATCATCTGGAGGTGCTTCCGTTGGTCAGGTGTAGGTTCAGCATCGTTATTGATTTTTCCATCAAAGGATTTTTTTTTCTTCCCTGGGATGATCCGAGATGACAATGCCAGGATTCATCTTGTGAACTCAAATTGTGAAAGCGTGAGCTGCATGAGACATTATTATTTATCAAACATGTATTGCCCACCACAGAGTCCAGAGTCCAACCTGGAGAAGGTTTTATGCAGCAGCCCCGACTCTCCAATCATCAATACAATCTTGGATCTTGGAGAGAAATTAATGTGAAAAATAAACGTTATGACATTGCATAAACTTATTGAAGTTTATGTTTACTGTATAGTATAGTTTATAAGTTTATAGCATGCTATGGCTGTAATCTAAGCAACAATGTGGTCCAAGAAATATTAGTGTGTGTGACTTTTTTTTTTTTTGGACAGGGCAGTGTATATGGAAAAAAAAAAAAAAAAAAAGCACATATCTTTAGCAAGCGCTTTGTCTTGGGCAGGTTTATAGCATGCTGCAGTAATCTGACCAGACAGACAGCATAAAAGCTTCTAGTCAGCAGAGACAACAGCTTGTCAGATGGTGTGAAACGGAGTCTTACGATCACAAGACGGACGGCTGGGGAGGCTGCCTTAAAGCCAGGCAGGAGATCATGGGAAGCAGTCACGTGGAGCAGTCAGACTTCCTGCAGTTAAAACTGCGCAGCTCAGCTTACACATAAAGCTTAGCTAACATGCCAAAGAATGTTAATGTTAAGTAGACTAGAAGCTGATTTATTTCCATGGTGCATTATGGTTGATGATAAATGCTACACCACATGGGTTTGCACTGAAACATTATATGGTTTGGAAAAACATAGATAGACATGATTTAAGTTTGCTCTGTAACTAGTGTAATCATTAGTAAATTTATTTCTTTAAATCACATTTCACTCATTCATTTAGAACTCATTTCAGTTCATTGATATTTTTTTTCACTTACAGTATCTTTAAAGTTTACGCTATTTTTTATTTGACACATCTCATCCTGCATGCCTACACAATTGTAAAAAAAGAAATAAATTATAAAAAAATACAACTCACACACACACACACACACACACACACACCATTCACTTACATGTTGCCAAGGCAGTTAGTACTAGTAGTGTGCACTTTTTCTGTGTCATACCTTAATACACTGAAAGTACGAGTAAAGACTTTATCTCAAAATCAAAAAGATAACTGAACGACCAAACAGGAAATAGTGCAGTTAACTGATCAGCAGCCCATTCATTATAGCACAAAATAAATAGTGGAATAGAGATACATTCGCCGAGTGAAAAACATCACGTTGAAAACACAGTACAAAGTCAACCATCTTCTGATGACCGGATTTAGACTAAACAGTAATCATCCAAGACTGAGCTCTGCTTACATCATATGACCACCAAGGAACCAGTGCAGATTTGTGCTGCCTGAACGTAAAGGAACTGTTGCGTCTGTTTTTAGCTTTGCAATAACATAGGAAAATCAGCAGCGTGGTGTTTGAATATGGTTTGGAGGAGTGCGTCTGTATTTTAGGGGAATGGGTTTGTGGAATGCCACCCAGAGAGCAGGGTAGTGTGTGTGTTCAGGGGGGGATGGGGTCGTTCTTGCAAAAGAAGTGGTTGGATTGGTGGGCCTCACACAGAGACACGGGGCCACCCAGTTTCAGGCTGGTTTGTTTATTTTTCGATCCTTTGGTTGGGGGGGTGGGGGTCGGGGGGCTGTTCAGCACGAGCTGTTTAGTAGGTCTTTGATTTGTTGTGTCGTCTTTTGCTAGCAGGGCCTGTGTAAACTTTGCTTGGAACTTGTAAACTGAAATTGTATGTGTTAAGGGTCAAAGAAAAAGGTGGCCTTGAGGTGCCGATGGGATGGCTGGGAGGTCTCGAGTCGCTCTGACAGCATCAGGTCACAATGTAGACTTGGGGTAAATTGCTTTAATCTAAGCAAATGATTAGGAAAAAGATTGAGAAGTGATGGACAAATTCCAGGACATTGTGTGGCATCACATTAGTTGACTGAGAACGTGGAGTCAGTTCCATACCACAGAAGATGGCTAGAGAACTGATTCTCGGCTTTTACTCAACACTTGCCTGATTACGATGCATAAGCAGAATGTGGAGAACAATACACATGAATCTCACCTTCCACCAGAGGTGTGCAAAGTACACACATTTTGTACTTGAGTAAAAACAGAGATAGCCTAGGTAAAATTTTACTTAAGTAAAAGTTCTCCATTTACAATTCTAATTGAGTAAAAGTACAAAAACTCACTTTTATATTTACATTTAATTTGTGTCTCTCCCCATCTTTATTTTAGATTTCAAACCTGTCCTACATGATTAAGTTTTTATGGAGAGAAAACAAATCTAGAAATCATGCATAAGTCAGTAGATGGCGATATTACCATTTCAAATACTGCACACAACTGTGGTTATGTATCGCAATGCCGTGCATAAATGTAATGAAGTGGAAAGTGCAGATACTTGTAGTTTGTAGTGCAGAAAAGTAAAAAGTATCCTCTAATAAAACTATTCAAAACAAATAATATGTGAAATAAAGTATAATAAAGTAATTGTACTTGGTTACTTCCATTTCTTCCCATCAAATATCATTCTTACAATAAAGTACTTGAACATGTGATAAAAGTTTTAAACAGGAAAAACTGAAGCAGTAAAGGAACCTCATCCCTACTTACTTTACTAGCTTTTTATTTTTTCCATTTTTAAGTCTCACGCAGTGAAACACAAAGTTCAAAACTGAACAGAACTGTTAAACATGATTTGTCATAAGTAAACATTTATTCAATGAATAAGAAGGTTTATAATATGACACAAGAAACAAACAAACAAACATTCAAATAAACTGTAATTAAACAAAATTAAAAGAGCAATGAGTTAGCAATGAACGTTAGCAGTCAGGAAACAAAAGAACCAAATTAGCCGATTTGGTTTTTCCACTCCATTTGAATGTCATGCCAGATTGGGTGACCTGACTTTAAGTGCCTCGATCGCTGACCGCAGAGCATTGTAAGACGCTGCAACAGAAAGACAACAAAAATCATATTTAAAACATACTGCAAAGGAAAGGACTGGGTGGTTTTAGTCATTTTACGATGGACTCAATTTTAAGAACAAACCTTGAAGTCTTTCCATGTATGCATCAATTTCTGATAGCCCGCTTATAACATCATATGATGTGTGCTCCATTGCTCGGGCAATTTCACTGCCACCCTAAGAAAAAGACAGCAGATGGCATGTGACATGAGAATAAACAAAATGAGTGACAAGTTGGTACTCGGAGGCAAAATAAGTGGAGTAATTCTGATTAGTAACTGCTAAAAATTCACCCTAGATTAAAACTTTGTGAATATATACACGCATGGAGTATGTATTGTGAAACTACACACCTGCAGATCTTCGTAGAATCTTTCCTCCACCTCAGAGAACTGGGCCATGACTTCAAGTTCTGCAGGAATACCTTCCTGAAAAAGTCAGAAACAAACTTGAATAAAGTTATATTCTACTTAAAATAATAATAAATAAATAAATAAATAAGGGTCTATTTCCGATAAGGCAAGGCAAGTTTATTTGTATAGCACATTTCATACACAATGGTACTTCAAAGTGCTTTTCCCGCAGGCGATAAGGTCTCTTAACCACAACACAGGACTAATACCATCTTTTTTTAAAAACATCTAAGATTATGACACTGTCTCTTCGCACTCATCCTGGACATTATGGACACATTCATACACACTTACACCAACATATTTATATTTTTATTTCTGGATCATTGTACAAGACACTTTATTTTCTATTGTATTTCTTTTTATTCATATTTATTTCTCATCTATAAGCTTTTATTTTTTGAGGTCACGGGCGGTTGTATAAGCATTTCACTGCATATCGTACTGTGTATGACTGTGTATGTGACAAATAAAATTTGAATTTACATAAAAGAAAATAAGCAGAAAAAGAAAATAATAGCACTAAAACTTTTACAATTTTTAAAATTTGATTTAAAATAAAAATAAAAAGTTTGTAGTGGCACTTCTAAAACTACTTAATTTGATTTAGAATCAAAATAAAACAGTTGAAAATATAAGAAACAAAATACAGTGCAGTCAGTTCATACGTAGCACAGTGCTCATTCAATAAATTCACAGCTAAACAGATGAGTTTTAAGTCTAGATTTAAATGTGATTAATGTTTTAGCATATCTGATCTGTTCTGGAAGCTGGTTCCAACAATAAAAGCGGACTCCCCTTGTTTTGTGTGAACCCGAGGTATTTCTAACTGACTCGATCCTAACGATCTAAGTGGTCTGTTAGGTTTATATTCAGTGAGCATATCCGCAATGTATCCTAGGCCATTGAGTGATTTATAAATGAGTAAAAGTACTTTAAAATCTATCCTTAATGTTACAGGAAGCCAGTTTAAGGGCCTGGGGACTGGTGTGATGTGCTCAGATTTTCTGGTTCTAGTCAGAATTCCGGCAGCAGCGTTTTGGATGAGCTGCAGCTGTCTAATGGTCTTCTTGGGAAGGCCGGTGAGGAGACCATTACCATAATCCACCCTGCCGGTGATGAAGGCATGGACAAGTTTCTCCAAGTCTTGATAAGGGCTCTCTAGAAGTCATCACAAACGTAAAAATCTCTGCCTATTCAAAGTTGGGATTCACTTCAATAAAAGCTCAACTTACCTCCTCTATGGAACTGCTGCCCTCCTCTGACTCCTCTGTTAACTTAGTGTTCTGTGCAGCTCCCTTCGACAATCCATTCAACTCCTTCACTCTACCAGCAAAACAGAGAACCTAGCGTGAAACGAAGTCGAGCCACTAGAGGGCGCCTTAAGGCAACATTGAGCTTTTATTTGGAACAGAAATGAAATAAGTAGATGCGCATTTACTTCAGAAAACGCTTAGGGAAGAAAGCAGGAATGTTCTGTACCTGTCTGCATAACGTAGTGTATTCAGAGTGTATTCACAAGAGGTCATACCAGGTGAGATCATGGCAATCTGAAAGGCACACCAATGATTTATTTAATTGTAGTCCTCTCCTTATACTGTCTACCACCATGATAAATAAAACCAGTGCTGCAAAAGCTACAGAAATACCACTCGGTGACAAGAGATAAAAATGGCTGTCTGTTAATACATTGGTTAACATGAACATACCAATGATGAACTTAAGCAATAAATAACACTGAGTAACAAAGAACACCTGAATTAAACAAATATTCATACAATCGATGAGCAAAGTTGGAACTACAGTTGTGTTCAAAATTATTCAACCCCCACTGAAATTGAGTGTTTTGGCCAGTTTGACATTGATTTTGATCATTTCAGTCATCTTGTTTACAATTAAATCAAAGAGGCACTTGTAAGTCAGACAAATATAACATTTATAATGAAATAACCACAAATGTCTTTTCTGTGCTCACATCAGTTAATGTCTGTTCATAGGATAGAAGGGAAGCACATTTATGGCTAATTCTGTTCTCTTTATATTTGTTTTATAAACCTGATTTCACTACTAAAAAAATAAAAATTCTGTGCAACTCAAATCAGTCAGAAGAGAACAACGTCAAAAAAAATCCAGTGAAAGAAAGGCATATTGTCCTGTAACATGAGATTATTATTTTTGCCATAAATATTTGCATAGTATTTTTTCTTTCTTGTAGACCATTACACTGTTTTGTTTATGGTCTGTTGATCAAGCGAGCTCTGTTACGAGGGAATTACTGTTTATAAGGAACCCCACCCCCCAAAAAATGAAAAACATCTAATTAATTTTGCATCTCAATTATAACACATGTTTTGTTCCCCATCTTTCACAGGTTGCTAAAGTGTCCCAGGTGGATGGAAGCAGCCCGGTCCGGTTCTCCACGGAAACGTCTTTCGTGGTCGACAAGTACGAAATACTCTAAGGAAGGAACTCATCAAGGGGAGAAAAAAACTCAACAAACTTGGAGACCAGCTTCAGAGAATATCGCATCAGTCGACTGACTGTAATATAAACCCAATATGAGCTAGAGAGAAAGATAGAGCATGAAAATGTTTTTTTTTTGCCTTCAGGAGTACTTCAACAGGACTTGAACCTTTTCCCCTTTCCAAAACAACAGAAAAAAAAGAAATCCCTGTCACTGGCAGTGTTGGCTTTATTTGTATCTTTGTACAAAAGTAAATAGTTCTATGAAGGGATTGGTTTAAGATCATGAACAAGAATGACATGTCCAAACCAATCAACTGGAGCTAACAGGAGATTAATTTATACAAATCCACCCTGTCTTTTCTCAGTTGTATAGATTATTGAGGTTTACTCAAGGTTAATCTAATTTAGCATTAATGGTAAAATAGCCAGTATCATGGTTCATGTTTTCTACTTAAACCTGCTTACATTTTTGTCCTGAAATTCTGCTCCGGCTGGAATCCCTGCGCTGTTGTCTTTTCCTGTCTTCGCCTGAAAGAGCCACCATTGTCCTATCTACTCCTTTCCTGCATCAGCAGGAGCATGTACTATGAAATGGATCTCATTTTGTGCTTCTGTGTATGTGACGACACCCCCCC
>JAOVVB010000031.1:8581996-8595998 GCA_028570985.1 Heterobranchus longifilis | reverse complement strand
TTTGGTATTGTAATTATCCAGTAAACTTTTTTTTTTTTTTTTTTAATGTTTGATTATCGACAAGGCAGTTGATGTACTGAAATTTTGATTACATGAGTTAATACACATGTGCTGGTGATGATGTAGGGTGTGCGAATGCAATACATATGTTTTGAGGCTTGGAAATCATCTGGAGTCACGTTTACCAGTCAATTAGAAAGATGGCCTATAATTTTGGTGACGGTTTCAGTGCACTGTGATAAACTGTTAGATTTGGAGTGTTAGCATTAAACGCCCTAGAAGGATTACATAAAAACTACCTTAAATTTTTGAACTTTTTGTTGAGTCAGTTAGGAGAACTACAGCATGTTTGCTAGCACAGTTTGACGTGTTACCAGAGTTGGGTGTATACTGGATGTTTTTTCTTCTTGGTTGTTTTTGACTGACATGTTTTAGGAGCTTGTTTAAAGAGTAGTTCAGCCAGGAGTTAAAAAAAGAAAAAAAAAAGAAAATGACATAAATTGCCCATTATCCCATTGGTTGCAAGTTATTCGGTTAATGTAGCTAATGGGTGAAGATTACCTGATCACACCTTTCCATTTTTTAAATTTTTTTTATCAAAGAAGCAAAATTTAAACACCAGATGCATCTTCACTAATTAATTTTATTAGATAAATAATTTTTTTTTTTAGAAAGCATGTAAATTTCACTCTTGGCTAAACTGCTCCATTAAGCACTAATTCTTTGGACCAGACACTTGAAACTGTTTGTATTAGCGCTGTTCCTCTCTCTATTGCTACACAGGGGAAAAAGAAAGACATTCAAATTTGTTCTTTGGTCGTCTTGTCTGTTTTGTTAATCATACTGCAGGTGGGAAGTGGAAAAAATCTATTTGAAGGTTTTTGTAAGTCTGTAAAATAATGAATAGGGTAATGGTGAGTTACATTCCAGTGTAAACTTATTAAAGAAATTATTAAAGTGTTTAAAAAGAATCCCTATGAAAAGCCTCTTTACTATTGCTTGTGTTTTGTAGGGTTGCAAATTTTGCACATTATTTTTATCCGATAATACATTATCAGTAATTGATTACAGTTTAAGTGTTAAACAGTTCTAGTGACACAATCCAGTGTTTTCCAAACACAGATACTGTATATTTGTGATTACCTGTCTCAGTGTCAACATTGACCCACACATATAAATTTTTCTAATGGGCGGGCTGCTGAAAGTGTTTTAGAACTGCAGCGATCAGTTTTGTGACGGCTCTCTGTGAAAATAAAGATGACAGAAAAGGAAGTAAATTATAAGCAGGCTGACTCAATCATGAAGGAAATCGCAGGGAGACTCAACTAATAAGTCAAATAAGACATTAGCAAGCATGTAAAAAGCCTGGCTAGTGAGGATAGCTGGGCTTTCCACTACGAGCCAATTTTATTAATAATGTCACATTTTCTTATACTAAGAGAAAAGACCAGAAAATCAGTTTCCTCAAAACTTGCATGTAACTGAAGTCTTAAGAGCAAATAAGAGTAAATTTGATTCTTGTTATTCCATTGATTAGACTCAACCAAAAGCGGAAGGTAACAATGTTTATTTCATTAATGTAATTAAATACAGTTTTCATGTATATGAGCTTTACTTGATTAGTTTAATTAAAGGATACTTTTTACTTCTTATCCACTACAACCTGCATCAAATATCTGTACTTTCTGCTTCACTACATGTACGTATAGCTTTGCTTTACATAACTGCAGTTGTGGGTAGAAATGAAATCAGTAGCGGAGATGGTTTCTAGAGAGAGAAGGAGACTTTTACTATGACTTGCAGGCTATTGTGAGCTAACAGAAGCTCAGTACTAATGATACTTTGAAATTTGAAAGTGAGTACTTTTAGAAATGTAAATGGAGGACATTTACTTGAGTAATTTTTTGTCTGTGATATCTCTAATTTAACTCAAGTACAGAATTTGTGTACCTTGTGCACATCTGGACTCAGCAAGTGCCCATCAAATGTCGGAACAACTTTTTAAGATTAAAAATACATAAAACTTTCCCATGACATACTCTTTATTGTCCATAAAAATAAAATCCAACACAGCTTGTGATGTTACCAAGAACATCCTCCATTTAAATATAGCAGTCATTTTTTTCCATTGATGTTACAAAAGACCTTCGCAGAGCAAGAAAAGAGATTTAAATCTGTTCCAAGCATTTTCTCCAGCATATCAAGTCTAGACACCAAGGAGATGAGCGTGATAAACTGGAGCATGCTGATGAGCTTGTAAGAAGGCTGTGAGTATGTGTGTGTGTGTGTGTGTGGATGTGAGTAAGCGAGGCAAAGAAAGCAACAAAACCACAAGCCACAGGGAACTGAACTCACTCGAGGGCCCATAGGCGTCATAATCTCCCCAAGGTCTTGAAATCATTTTGGTTATTTATATAGCAGCATCAGAGGGGCACTCGCAGCTTGTGTAACAATTTCTCTTTTCTAAATCAGTTTATTACAAGATCTAACCTACGCTTTCATAAGTGGGCTTCTTGAAGTCCATCACGAGTTCCCTTATTTGGAGTCGGGGAGGGAAGGAAGGAGAAGGTGGGACTGTCTTTTCATTTTTTCCTCCCAGATTTGAATGAATCACTGTTCAGTCCACGTCACTTTTCCTCTCTACTGACAAAAGAGCAAGCAGGGAAACTGACACTCACCCGGTGGAATACTTGCAGTGTGCGCTCAGAATTTCTAACTCTACAATGAAGGGCATTATGAGATGATATTTTAATGGTTTAGAAGATTTTATTTTTTTCAGCATGGTAGCTGGAGCTGCTGAGAAGCTTCTGTGGATTACTTTACTATATAGATGATATTACTTGTATTTATGTCATTAATTCATAGCAATTATGAGTCTGCCAGTAATTTGCAACGGCTACCGCTCACACAAGGGCCACACTGTGACTCCAAAAAGGGTCCGCTTTCAAGTAAGTAAAACTTTCTCTTGATATTGCTCTGAACAGAAAATGACATTATTATTATTATTATTATTATTATTATTGCAGTAGGATATACAATTTATACACCATAATATATTTAACAGCCTCTATAGCCAAGTGTGTGTGTATATATACACACTAAGTTTCTTGCTATACATTGTATATTGATATATATTAATATATTTTCATCATATTAATATATATTTTTTGTGCTTGTAAGTTACATATGTACATATGTTTATTATAGCTTATGTGATCCACACACACACACATATTATAGACATTTTGTCCCTCAATGAGTACTTATCATCACGTCTAAAGCGATGAGCCAAGTCTTTCCATAGCCACTAGAGGGCAATGAAGTGTCCTACGCATTTAGCTGCAGTACCTATTAAGTGACCACAAGAGGGAGACAACGCGTTGTTCCCAGGGTAAACGTCACCGCTTGTTTTTACTGACACGCCAGGAAAACCCACGTGTACGCTTATTAAAGTACGATCCAGGCCGCTTTAATTTCCTCTAACGAAATTTCCTTTAACCTTTCGCCTATTAAAAGAAAATTATTGAAATCAGTATGAAATGTGTGACGAAATATGTATGAATCAAAAAGGTCAGATTGTCCCTGATGATCAAGCCGAGGGCAATGGTGGCAAGGAAAAACTCCCTGAGATGGCAATTGGAGGAAACCTTGAGAGAAACCAGACTCAACTCATTTAGGTGATAACAGATAAAGTTTAACATAACATAAGATGTGTTTAAGTTAGTAGGAAGTCCAGTTCCTTATTGTAGGCTGCAACAAGCTAACATTTTTCCTTTACTTTGATCCAAGTACCCATTTAATTCCTTCCATTCGTTCCTTACTCTTTAGTAATCACGTTATCCTGTTAAGGGTTGTGATGGTTCTGAAGTCTAGACACAAGATATATGTCAGGAGAAAAACACACGCATACATACAGTCTTACTCACACCGACACAGGGAGCATAGGAAAGGAAGACGAACCTGATCTCCAGAATTGACTGGTGACCCAAACCTTCAACCTGCTACTTAAATATTTGGGTATATTTATTTCGTAAATATGTTCAATAATTTGTGGGTTAGTAAATTGAATTATATTATTCTGAAATTTTCACTCAGTTAAAAACACATTTCATTAAAATTGGCATTGGCATTATTTTAAGGCTGCTTATTTTTTTATTATTGAGGTATGCGCTGTTCAAAACAACAAGGATGATATTTAGAACAAATCAATAATAAATACACAGATTTTGATAATCAGGTGTGATTTGTGAACTGTAATAAAATAATTAAATCAATGACCCCCTAGCTGTACTTCATGGAATTCCAGAGATCCCCAAACCACACTTTGAGAGCTGTGTATTAATAGTTAACTACATCATGTAGGAAACACACCTAACAGTATACAAAGTATGGTTTTAAAAATTGTACTTGGATCAATATAGTACTGTAGTTCTAACCTTCATTTGGAATGGTGGCAACTACAAGGACAAGTATGAAGAGGGAAATAAGAGCTGTTAAAGTGATAAAAGATCAAATATGCACATTATATGGTGCTTCTACACTGGAAAACAGTAATAAAGTTAATAAACTTGATAAGGTGATTTAGTGTGTTGTTAAGAAAATCTAAAGAAGTATCTTGTAGGCTGCCCTATGTGTGAGCAAACATAATAAAGTGCCTTCCCATCCAGTGGAAAAAAATATGATGACTGCCCTGTAAGGTTTCTTTATAGTGAAAAGAATGTAACAAAAAGCCTTCCAGGCCAGGGTGCCTGTACAGTACGAAAAAGTGGATGTGGAAACGCTCTTCATGGTGCCCTTATGTAAGACAACATGAGTCGCTCTCTAAGGCAGTGTTTCCCAAGCTTGGTCCCGAAGGACCACATGCCCTGTACATTTTAGTGTTTTCTCAGCTCCCAGCACACCTGATTTAACTATTAGGTACCAGGTACAGTACAAGCCTTTTCTACATAGAAGTGGGGAAAACATTAAAAAGTGCAGGGCAGGCAGTCCTACAGGACCAGGGTGGGGAACCATTGCTCTACAGTACTTTCCAGTGAAGAAACGGTGGTGAACATTTCCAGTGAAGGAAATGTGAAAAAAAACATGTTGATAAACTGCCCTCCAGGAATCCCTTCTATTGGAACTGTGATGAAGTACACGCTAGTATGCTCTTAGTGAAAACAGGTAATGAAGTGCCCTGTGGGCTCCCCTACATGCAAGAAAATTAGATAAAGTGCCCTCTAGGTGCTCTAGTATTCAAGGGGTTTTTACCCAACCACATATAAGAAGCACCATTTTCTGCCCTTCAGACAAGCTGTATCTGCCTCAGGACATGATCAAGTTAAATCTGTAGTCATCTTTTAATATCCACAACCACACATCATCAACAGGATAAAAAACAAGTCCATAAAACTGAGTATCTAAACATAGAAATCATTCTATGGAGAGACAGTGTCCTTTCAGCAGCTAGCAAGTGTTTGTTAAATTCACAGTCCAGACATGTTTGTCTGAAAATTTCCCCACCCTGTTTTACCACATAGTTCAACCCAAGTAATGGATACGCCTGACATGGGTGCGCAGAATGGTTTGAGTGTGTGTGTGTGTGTGTCAGGGGACCTAAACCAGAATGACAACACAGACAGCTTGGATACAGCATGCCAACAGAGCATGTAGACACAAAACACCACAAGTTCATGATTTCTGCGACTATGTATGACCACAATTCTCCTCATTTGCAGCTTACATAGGTTTTCTTGGAAAGACGTTTGATTGACTTCCTGCTTTAATGTTATTCGATTTAAATTAGTCCTAAATGTGATGGGGAAGGTTTTTCTTTCGAATAACAGAAATAACAGAACACATCTATTACCGTGGAATTACACTAATGACATATGAACAGATAATAGTACTTTCCAGTATTTATTTATCATGTTTCATGGGCGGCATGGCAGCTATAGTATTTAGCCCTGTCGCCTTGAATCTCCAGGATCTGAGTTCGATTCCCGCCTCGAGTCTGTGTGTATAGAGTTTGCATTTTCTCCCCATAGTTGGTGGGTTTCCTCAGGGAACTCTGGTTTCCTCCCATGGTTCAAAGACATCCAGATTAGGCTAATTGGAGTTCCCAAATTGCCCATAGTGTGTGAATAAGAGAGTGAATGTGTGTGTATGTGTGTGTGCCCTGCAATGGATTGCCACCTCGTCCAGGATGTACCCCACCTTGTGCCCTAAGTCTCCTGGGATAGGCTCCAGGCCCCCCAGGACCCTGTATACAGGATAAAGCGGTATAGACAATGAGAGAGTAAGTGAGCATTGACATGGTTATGTTTTTCGGTAGCTGATTCTACTTATTACATTTTTTAATGAAACTTGTTAACAGAGACTAGACTTTTTGTCTCTCAGTACTGTACTTCCTATAACACTGTGGAATATTGGGTGAAGATCTAATATTACAGCTAAGCAGCAGTTAACTAGCTGCTTGGCTGTTTGAAATTGCAGAAGAATGGATTTATTAGTTCTCTTTACACTCTTTTATCTGGATGTAAAATGAGCTAAGTAAGTATTAAAGCATGGCTGAGTGTACTGTTACTATAATAGGCAATAAGAGGGTACTGTGATGAAGTATAGTTACTGTTACCGCCATAAACTTAGTTATTGTTCTAATAATTTTGTATATTGAAACTAATTTGTTTACCATTTGGATTTTATTAATGAGGGACACGTCATACTTGTTTTATTCATTCACGGCTAATGTTGTAGAACATCTATGAGAAACATAAGTTCCTGTTATCACATTATAATTTGATACCAGCTATAAACAGATGTTTCTTATCCCCTTTCGTCTCTGTTGGAATTAATAATATTTTTAAATTAATCGCAGCTCGTTATATTGCAAAGAAACAGAAAGCACAAAATTCTGCACTGCACAAAGACACTGGAGACTCCTTTCATAAAGTTAAATCAACGTCTCCTTATGGAAAGATTAATATACAGAATCAGCCAATAAATGTATACACACTTCGCCAGTTGTCATCTATGATGTTTTTTAAACCTCTAATTGAATTATGGCAGCAGTGTTTAGTAATATGTTTCTTCTAAAGGTGTCAGTAGTCGCACCATTGTGGATGCTTTCACATGATCGTCAGAAGAGAAGAGAGGCGTATATTTTTCATGTTGAAGTGTGTCTACATTTTTTTTGGCTGACTCTGTATTTCTTTGTCAAATCAACACCTTCTGACCAATCAGCATCCAAACGTCCTGAGTGATGTAGTATACTTTGACACTTACAGTATCGGTTTTCTCTGTCTTAATGTCTTATTCTTGATTAAATTTGTCCTATAGATTGCTGTGTGTTCTGTCTACCTGCTGTCTGACTTTCTGAGTCGCTATGTGTGAGGCCAGCTCGGCTTCTGACCTTTCAGCTGTGCAAAAATGAAAGGCTGCCTTGTGTCCTTACAATGAAAGAGAGAAAGAGAGAGAGACAGGCTGAGGTTGAACTCGAGAGATGGAATGAGAAAAAGGGGTGGGCAGAAAGAGGAAAAGAGGGACTGTGTGTGTTTGTGTGTGTGTGTGTGTGTGTGTGTGAGAGAGAGAGAGAGAGAAGAAGAAGGGAGCATATTTGTCCCCCATCACTAGTCACAAGTCATCTGTGCTGTCAGTTTCTTCTCTCAAGAAGTGTTATAGACACGCCAGAATTTTGGAATTCTATTCCCTGTTCTTTTGGAATTAAATGGTGGATTAACTGGTGAACTGCCACTTGTTTTTTGTGCTGTCTTCCAATACATCTTGAGTAAGTATGGCGCATCTGACTGACAGTTGGAAATGCTTCCAGAGTCTAAGATGGAATTTATTATTTTTTTTCTCGCTTCATGATAAAACATCAGTATGTGTTGTGTGTGTTTACGCAGTAGAGAGACTACTACTTGTCTGTGAGTCTGTCTGTATAAAATTGCTGGTTTGGCAATTTTCTCTTGAATGTCAATGTCAAAAATAGTAAAAGAGGAACTGGAGCTGGATAGAAACAGGAAACACAGAATAGACAGGAAATATTTCTCTTCAAAGTGACGTTATTTATAATGAAAATAAATGCAACAGTGGCATTTTATTGGGATTTTAAACCACTGTGCCAGGCTCGTATGCTCATATATGGAGTAATGGAATAGCAAGAGTCAGAGAAACTGGACTGTTGTAGTCCCAGAATAGTCGAAAGATCATAACCACGACTTCAGCATGAATAAGGATTCTATTGTCCCAGTGAAGACATCACTAGCTGTGTGATCCAGTGGCACACATTCGTCTGTACCTAATTGCACAAACTTTTAAAAACAGAATAAAGTGTTTTAAATAATTTCTCCAGCACTTATTTATTTTATCATTTATCATATCTATAGTGCACGTGCAATTGTTATGGACAAGAGTTTCTACGTGTTTTTTTTTTTTTCTGCACTGAGAATAAAACCTAAATCTGTTTAGACAGATGTGTCTCTTCTGCACGGTGGCGGCAAAATACTGTATATGTCGATTTTCAAGAATCAGGGGTTCTACCCGTTAAATGTTCATGGGAACGACTGCAGTGGGCTTTGAGTGACCTCGGCAGAGATCATCATTCGTGGACGTACGGCCTCCTTTAAAACTTTTGCATCATTTAAATGTTTTACTGCAGCTAAGAGTCTTCTGTAAATGTCAATCATTTTTACACCTTCATGAGAAATTTCCCAGTCCCAGTTTGACACATATAATATATGATTCAAAGATCAACTACTTTTAGAAGAAAGATGTGTAAAGCTGACTAAGCAAGAACTGCGAACACCAGTTAACACTAGAACAGTTTTTCTTCAACCCTTTCTTGTTAGTGGTTGTAGGTTTAAGCCTGCATTATATAGTTATGTCTTTTTATGGAGTTCAACAACTGGCCCCTGACTTCTATTATACATTAACAAGATTTCTGTCCAGCAGAAACAGAGCAAATGTATCCATATACTTGCCTGTGGTATGCACAGATGTGGTAAATAGATGGACTATTCCTTTAATGCCTCATCTGTCAACCCACTCATTTTACTAATCAAGGACAGAATCTTATCACACATGAGAGCCAAGGTACAGAGCTTCAAACATTCTTTTTGTGGATGCACATTAATCTGCTACGGGAAGAAGGGCACACGTGATATCGATATTAACTCACAAGATGCACACACTCATAATACCTGCCTAACTGTGTGTGCGTGTGTGTGCGTGTGTGTGCGTGTGTGTGCATCAGCATGAGCCCGCCAAGCACAGCAGGCCTGTCTGAATAGAAGCTTTCATATGAGACAAAGACATCAGGCCACGAAAAACTGGCCACTAATGTGAGGCAGCTTTGTGTTCCTTTAATGAATTGTTTCACTGGACTGGAATAAGATAATGCAGAATAAAAAAGAGCTATTTTATGCAACTCTATGACAAGCACACCAGGGCACACCCACTCTGCCAGTTTGTCTGTGCGTGGGTGTGGGTGTTTTCCATGGGTGGGTGTAGGTGGAAATTGATAAGGTGGAACTCGATACCATGCACATTGCGTCCAGGAGAGAGCCCGAAGCATTGCGGTGACTCTGGAATGATTTCCTGCTCTCTGAAAGCCTTTTATTCAGCCATGTTCATTCTGGTTAAAACAACAGACGGTGCTTAAACGCTGCTGTGGTTACGTAAACACCTGCATTTGTCTATTTCTGTAAGTGTGAACTCAAATTTCCATGGAGGATTTCCCACATTTATTCCGCACTACAAACATGAAGCACAGTTAAACCCGTTCATTGTGCCAATCAGTTCCACATTGCATTTCTTGCATTTATTGTGGAAATTTTATCTATCCTTTGGCCAGTGTTTATGCCTTTTTTTTCCCACTGGCTTCACTCATCGATCCTTGCACCAATTTTTAATTTTGAGTTCTGGGAAAAGAGAATGCAAAACAGAATACAATGGAATGTAGTTGGCTTCAGGGCTGCCTATTTATCCCATAAAAATATTATTTTTCATTATGGCAAAACTTTGTTAATTCTTTCTGATGAATAGGTTGAATTTGTATAATATTTTATACTATTTTAGAAACAGCCTAAACAAATAAAGATGTCAGCTGCGTTCCTAAGCAACTTTACTGCTGAAAAAGAACTTTCATTGAAGATTGTAATTTATTGATATTGAGCAATAATTTGCTTTGCATAGAGGTTCCAAAAAAACTTCAAGGTACAATAAATCCAGATTTATTGTTAATGTCCTTGAGAACAATCTTTGGCCTGCATCTGCAAGTTGGAACCTGATTGGCTCTTATATTTGATTTTGCAGTTAAACTTGTCACTTATTACTGTGATTTTTTTCTTTCTGTTTTTACACATTGGCTTATTAATATATATTTGATTTAATTCAATTGATATATATTCAATAAATAGGAATAAATCACTTAGTCAATGGTTTATGAATATCTGGCTAACATAATACTTTCAAAAACCACATAGGTCCACTTACCAGCAATATAAACTAACATGTTATTCAAATGTACTCAAGCCACCACTTGCTGTAAACTAATCTTATACAAGCCTTAGCTGACTACTTTATAAGGAACACCTGTACACCTGCATACACCAGCACAATGCACAAAACAAACAATAACTATTTAGCTTTAATCTTTACATCAGAATGGTAAAAAAATATATATATGATTTTTCACCAGAATTAAATAAAATTCGGTAACCTTGCCGACACTATTACTTTTCAAATAATAAATAGGACCTTAATTAGCGTTCAGTTAACTGTGCAGCCGGGAAAATATACACAAAGGTGAAGTTCATTATCTGCACTACAGCTGGACTCTCAAGTTAATCATCCTGCTTTATCTAGGTTTTTATGCAGCCTTTTGCTCCAGCTGGTGCAGGTAATGAAGGCTGCTGTGTTGCTACACCTGTTGGAATAAACTGCTGAACACCTGTTGAGTCCTTTCCTCAGAGTCCAGTATTGCTGACAGAATGTTTGTATGTACATGGTTGAAAATTAGAGTAAAGGTTGTAAGTGCCATCATCTGTGCGTGTAAAGGGAAAGAGGCTAAAAACAGATGATTCACAGTTCTCGCTTGGCCAGAAAACAGGAACATTCTGTTTTTCCCTGCTGTAGCAGTAAAGTATACCCAGTCCTGACTCACTATCTCTCTATCTCTCTTACACGCTAAAACTGGCAACCTCTGCATGTGAATACTGGGTTTTAGCCATGTACATAGATACACACTCATCTGTCAAGAGTATTGTTGTCATCATGTAAGTCTGGCTATGGGTTAAAGCATTGGACTGTGGTTTAGAAGGTCCCATGTTCAAATCCTTACAACTGCCAAGTTGTCCCTGTTGGGCCCTTGAGCAAGGCCCTCAACTGCTCACATGTATAATAAAATACAAATGTAAGTCGCTCTGGATAAGTGCGTCTGCCAAATGCCTAAATGTAATTAAGCTTTATAAAATCAATTAGGAGAAAAAAAGCTCTAAATATAGTGACATCCGTGAGTCATCCCTTTGAGTAGTTTGTATACTTCCATTCAGAGCTCACTTTTTTGAATGCAATTGTTACAAAGGACTAAAATATGACAAGGAGTTAATTGTTGAAGAATATGTGATTTTGGAAACCTCTTTCAAAGGGCCATAAGTTTTAGAGGTCTCCAAAACGTGCCTATTTGTTATCAGTCTTATCAAGACAGTATCCAATTACCACATTCAGATCAGTTTCATGTACACTATTTTATTGCCTGTAGCTTTAAATGTGAAGAAGCTACTGCCGCTCCCGCAACCCTTTGTAAAAGTGCATTTTTGTAGCCAATCAGTGGGCAGGAAAAAGGACTTGAAAATGGTGCCCAAGACTCAAGCCGGATAAAGGGTTATGCAAATTATTCACCCCTTTTCTTACTTCTTGCCTGGAATGGTGTCAGACCAGGCAGGAAATTTGAACAGCGTGTTCAAGCATATTTATGGACAAAAATAGAAAAAGAAAAATCCTCATTTCTTTTCATCATATTTTGTCTCTGTACTCACGCACTTGAAACATGCAAATGTCAAAAAATTATTTCAAAAAGTGCTTGAATTGGCCTAGAAAAAAATAATGGGCCTTTTGGCATTTGTAACCATATGGTAACAAATCAAAGAGAGGGTTAAATACAAAGTTAATTCCAATTATTAAACAAGTGTTCACCATGAATTCCCAGGCCAGACCTTTAGATCCACTGCACCCCTCCAACCAGGATAAGTTAAACTGAAAATAAATTGACCTTTATTTTAATTGACACAAACCATAAGAGATTTGAAACCCCAGGATACCTTATAACAGCAACCTGGGTATAGAGTAAACATACTGTTAATATGTTCAGCACAATTGGATTTTTCGTTAATAACTGAACTTTTCATCTACAGAAGCCAAAACCAGTCACACTGTTAGTATTTTAAACCTTTTATTGTCATATAATTGTTTCATCACTTTATTTAGATGTTGCTTGTACACTTATACAGTAATTGACATTATAATATGCTTGTTTTTAAGTCATTTGCTTTAAAATTAGGTCTTGAATAGCTGCA
The DNA here is from genome assembly GCA_028570985.1 of Heterobranchus longifilis. Classification (NCBI taxonomy): domain Eukaryota; kingdom Metazoa; phylum Chordata; class Actinopteri; order Siluriformes; family Clariidae; genus Heterobranchus; species Heterobranchus longifilis. The sequence goes on along the minus strand of JAOVVB010000031.1, from coordinate 8,583,444 downwards.
AATTGTAATAACTCATAATTATAGCAACAATTAATCCTATTTATTACTTGTCAGTGATATTAATTGTCATTACAGAATTAAATTGCCAATACACCACAGACCTTAGGAGCAAATATAGGAACTATTCATGTACAGTACACTGCCAGTCAAAAGTACACACCTTCTAATTCAGTGGTCTTTCCTGATTTAGATTTTTTTTCTATATTGTAAAACATGCTGATGGCATCCACAATATTCAATAATCTCCTTTGAACAGTTGATATTAAGATTTGATACAATATCTGCTCTACAGTTTATATCTATCTGCTCTAAAGCCTTCATAACAGCTCCAATCTGAGGTGCTGTTAACTGGTGTTTTTTGTGACTGGTAACTATAAATGAACTTCTCCTCTGTAAGAGGGTTTTGAAAATGCACTGTTCTTGCAAGAACTGTTCCAGAACAGCTGACCTTTTCGTCTTAAGATATTAACTGACTGTTGTTGGTTAATTACCTGATTCTATAGATTTGAAATTTCCAGTATTAAAGAATGTAGAAAAAAGAAAAAAAAAAAACATTGAATTAGAAGTTGTTTCCAAACTTTTGACTGGTACTGTAATTCAGAAACTTCCATAAAATACATTTGAATTACTGAAATTTCCTTTTGAGATTCACTCTTATATATTTCTCTGAGCTCTTCCTGAGAACGGGAAGGATGCTGGACCATGTCCTCCCCATGAGAGTTTCTCAGTTCAGGGGTCATCACACAGGAAACACCCCTGCTCCGGAGGCAGCACCGGAAGAAACCCTCTTTAGATCCAGCTGTTGGTTGCTTGGACTCTGCTAGACTCTGTTATTCGCTGTTTTAAAAAGTTAGGACTTTTTGACATCTGCCTCACATACTATCTCTAGCTGTTTGGCAATCGTCAGGGAAAAAGCACAACATTGATAGATATTTCCTTTGCAATCCTTCCAGTATTTTTTCTCTTTCCATCTGTGACTTATCTTTGACCATGTACCTTGGGTAGACTTTTTCGACAGTTATTTCAGTCAGGCATACTCTGACTCCAAACTTCCATAGTGACCATGTTGTGTTTGGGATTGTTGAGGGAGTTTTTTTTATTATTTATTTATTTAATGAGTCACTGATTTACAAACTCCCGCCAGTGTTAAAATGAGTCATTTTGTGAGGGTAGGTAAAAGCTTTCTGCAGCTGTTTAAAGTCCGATCGGAAAATACCCTTTTGGCAGAACAAGGCATGAAGGAACAGGAAATCAGGGACAGGAACTTGTCTGGAATATCAAGCCCTTTTCTACCCATCGAAACAACATGAGTAGGGTCTTATTTATGCAAAACACAGAGCAGTGGTGAAGGTTCATCCTGCTGCTTCTGCTGCTAACTGCCAATAAATCTACAGGCACTTATTTGTTTTGGATACAATAAAAGCCAAATTGGGGAAAGTCACTTCCTT
>JAOVVB010000031.1:8558808-8570767 GCA_028570985.1 Heterobranchus longifilis | reverse complement strand
TTCCAGTAAGGTCGCAGCATCTCCTGCGCTTTGTCGTGTTTGACATCCGTGAGTAAATGTAAGTAAACTATTGACTTGCCTGTGAATTGTTAAAAAAAAAAAAAAAAAACAGTGTCTGCTGAAATAATAATAAAAACATCTAATCAACTTTCTATCACGACATATTTACCACCTTACTTAATAGAAAGCTGTTATTAATAATGTTTTACATCTTTTAAATGTCCCTTATTTATATATTTAGTTATTTATTTCTTATACTTATTCTATATGGTTTCAGTATTAGATCACTGATGGTCCCTAGGCTATTTTCATCATTGCCGAATTCAGTTCACTATATAATTAACGGTACTGTATGTATTGGCCAACATGAGGACCTAATATTTAAACACTTTTTTTTATTTTAAATATATAATTTTTTCCCAATTAATTAATAAACACGTTTTTATGCCTTTTGAAAGGAGCAGCTTCCTGCTTATGTGAAAACAGTAGAAAGAATTGACCTAATTCACTGTTAGGACTTTTAGGAAAGTAAACATAACACACTTTAAAAGAATACTAGGACATATACTCACTGTCCACTTTAACAACCAAACGTTTAAAGTTACAGTGGTCGCCCTTTTTTCTCATTCTGATGTTTGATGTGAACAAGCTCTTAACCAGTGTCTAAATGATTTTGTGCATCGTGTTGCCGCCATATTATTGGCTGATTGCTAAACTATAACTACATAAAGAAGGTTTTCCTAATAATGTGGGCATGAGTGTACATTGAGTGTATATTTTCGTGCCATCAATATTATATTTGATACATCTCCCTGTGGTTGGTGTGTTTCCTTCTGGTACTCTGGTTTCCTCCCACAGTCCAAAGACATGCAGATTAGGATAATTGGTATTCTCACATTGTCCATACTTTGTATATGCCGTATAGAAGATAAATGAATGAATGAATAAATGAAACCAGTGTTGTACAAGAATTTATAAAAATAAAACTTTTAACTTATACTGTATATAAAATACTATATATATATTACATATTAAATATATATTACTATTTAGTTACACTGCAGTTTTCCCTCAGCATCAATGAAGTAACTATCTTTCTTTCTATCTATCTGTCTGTCTCCCTAGTTAAAGGAACATTAGGACATTAGATAAGATTGTACTATTTCTCAGTAGTCAACAGAATAAAGTTCACTTACATTTATCAAGTTTAACTATCATAAGGATTAGTATTAACCATTGTAATGCATCACAGAATAATAATAAGCAACTGTGGAAATTTCTCAACATAACATATGACTTTAATTCGTTATATATTTTACCCACCACACAGTTCTTATAAAGTGTTTGTTGATAAAGCCAGAATCTTCTTCCAACTAGCTCTCTCCTTGAGAAGCACTGATTTATCGTGTTATATTTCATTTATTCTGAGTGACTGTAAAGTCTTATCATGCAAGGGATTGGAAGCCAAGTTATTGCTCTAAAACCTGCTAACATCGGGTCATAATGATTCATGACAAATGTATGTCACTTATTCTGAGTAATTTTTCATCATCCTGTTACTTGGCTCATTTCAGCAGAGCACTGAATGAAGGCTGGCTGATGTTAGCATTTGCCCACTCTGCTCATTATGATTAATGATGATTGGATATCCATATTCCTGAGTGACCTATCATGTAACACAGGTACTCTAGTTGTTATAGCGCCTAATTGGAATTCTGTGTGTCCTCTGTGCCAGGTAGCTGATGTTAGCGTTTTAACATTTATAGTACTGTTGTTTGGGAGTGAAGGGGCATTGAGGAGTATCTATAGAATGAATCACATGAGGCCTGTCCTAACACTTTCAGTCTAGAAAGAAGTTAATTTGTTGTTTTGCAAATGTTCTTTTTTAAACCATACACTTGTGCTTAAACTCTTTTTAGTATTTTCAATTTTTTTATACAAGTTATTTGTACATTTTGGAAAAATGGCAGTTACATCTTTAATGTTACTTTTCTGCATGAACTTTGTGTAAAATGTGAGAGTAACTCTAAGAAATTTATAATAATTGACCAATTCATACTGTATACAAGGATACAAAACTTTAGACATTCTATTAGCTCGGATGTTCGTGACCATACACATCTTTTATAACAACTCTGATCAGCAGTGTGCTTTGTGGTCACAGAACTCGCATTATTTAATTTTTTTTTCATCATTTTGCGTAAATCACAGAGACGAAAGGGTGTTTTGTGAGAACTCTGACAGGGTTGAGTGCAACAGTGCTGTTAGGATAAATGTCCTGATTTATTGTGTGTATATGACAGGTTGTAGACTAGCAGTTTTGGACTTGTAACCGTAAGTAGCACATCTGTTGCACTGACTTCTCTTTCCTGTCAGGAATGAACATAAACCAATCTAGAGATATAAATATATGTTTTGATCAAAAGAAATACAGTGTCGATATCAGTTCACTAAGAGAGGCGGAGACAGCACAGGACATGCTCTGAATATGAATCACATTGTTGCAAATGCATAATCAATTTCATGTCCAGGCACAGCTGAGTTATTGTTTTCGAGGCATCCGGGTTAAATCAAAGTTGCCATAGCTAGTGCAGGTGTGCGACAGCTCATAACTGGTGCTCTAAGACCATGCTATGATTTACATCCTTCACTTTAGCTTCATGCTTCCTGTGCTGTCGCTGTTCATTATGAAATGGAGGCTTGAGTCATAATTTATGGCCAGAGTGGCAAACACAGTATTGATTCACCCGTCTCCCTAATAACAGCACAGCACAGCTGTTAGTGATATACATATATATGTGTGTGTGTGTGTGTGTGCGTGTGTGTGTGTGTTTGTTTGTTTGGGTTTATGTGCTTTTGTTTAAGTATAGGTACTTGGAATTAATGTTTCTTAAACTCTTGGCAGATATGTGTTGCATTTTTTTTTTAGATTTCGCACATCCATTATAGTAGAATAGATCTGTTAAATAATAAGAATTAAATAAACAAAATGTTACCACCTGGTAAGAAGATCTCCATGTGTTTCCTAATTTTGTTTGAAAGTATTGGGGGGAAAATCTTGCTTATGATTTGTTGTTCTTGTGAAGTTTTTTTTTTATTTTGGAATGAGTTTAATTGTAGACCATGCTTCCATACACATACACGCACAGTCATAACAGTACAACACCTACCATGTTTCCACCATCACCCTGATGGAGAACATTTCTTGTTACATAAAATGAGCTTTCTGGATTTACAAACTACAAAACACATTGATGTGTAGTTTTATATTTTTGTTTTGCATGAAAACAGATTCATTATTGAATGAATAGATCCTATTCTAAATGAAAGCAAATACAGATATAAATAGGAGCATCACCACATCTTTTCAAAGAAATTTTGCCAGAAGGCTTTATAGAGCATCTGGAAAAAACATGGGTGTGAATGCGTGATCAGATGTGAAGCTCACAGAACAAAGCAACACCACATTTATTAACTTGAGAGTGCATGTGTCGGGACTGTGTGAGATATTTACCAGATTCCTTTCTCCAGATTGACAGAAAAAATAACAAGTGCACCAACCATATCAGTCCGACAGACATCTCTAGCTAACACTGCTAGTGGCAGAATTTAGAGACCATGTTGACACTGTTTCTGGGGGCATGTTTAGTATTTAGGCTGCACCCATTTTAGGTCTAAATCTATTACATTTTAGTAAAATAATATTATTTTTAGTACATTTCTGTCAAGCAGCCTTTTTGGTTTATTTGTTTGATTACGCTAATTCCTCTCTCATTTTCCTGCTCTGTGTAATAGGGTGCATGCTTTGTTTTGGGCAGTCTGCATTTTTCCGCTTCAACCACCCAGAGGAGGCTCTCAGGATGAAGAGTATGATGCCTGAAGGAAACGCTGGGCTCAGCAGCACCTACAGAGGACATTCAGGTAGAGTTATATCATGACTATTATATTATATATTTTCTATATATAAGATTCACAGATTACTGTTTGTTTGTTTTTTTAAATAATGTACATTGGTACATTATGATAATGATGTAAGCACAGGTTTGGGAAAAAAAAAACAGCTTGTGTTGGCATTCATACAAAGAGACTTTGATCCTGTAATCCAGAAGAGTTTTACTTACCAGCTCCATTTAGATGATTACAGAAAAAAAAAGTCGAAATCAACCGCGTGCTGATTTATAATTGCAGTATTGTTAGGAAAAAAATACAGCATTTTTTTTCTCATTTTACTGAACACAGCACTGGATTAAGTAGTTCTCTATTAACTGGTTGGCCTTTCATGTACAGGAAGCAAATGTCCAAAGTGACTGATGGAATGAATAACACACAGAAAGCCTTGAGGAGCTTTCTGTATGCGTGTGTAGTCTTTGGAAGTCTTTGGCCTCGACCCTATTGTGAAGAATTCCATGACAATAATGAGGCCATTGAAGGCCAGTCTATAGCAGGTGCAAGGTTGAAAAGTGTTGCTTTGTTTGCAACTGTGTGTGGCAAAGTGCCGAAATTTTTGAGTGTAGTGGTGTAGTGTATATACTGTATATCTATAATTCATTGCAGAGGATTTGAAATGAAGCAATCAATATGTGACTGGAGTGTAGACTTTCAGCTTTAATTTAAAGGGTTTAACAAAATTATTTAGGATTTACAGCCATTTGTCCCTTCTTTTTCACAGGCTCAATGGTAAATGGACAAACTAACATAAATATAAATATTAAGATACTGTTTAATACATGGAAGCAAAAACATCCACCTGGAACCAACAAAAACATCTGGAACCAACGCACCGAATCACTACATTTTCCAGTTTATGGGGCTTTCTGCCTTCAGTTTCGTCTTCTGCAGCTGAAAATCATGCTCAGTTAGGTTGTGGTCAGGTGATTGACTTGGCCCTTTAGGAACATTTCCATTGTGTTGCTAGATTTGTTATTATCTGTCTGTATTGTGATGTGTGGTACTATCAGTTTATCAGCATTTGACTGAATCTAAGCAGAAAGTATAGCTCACTACACTTTAGATTTTATCCTGCTACTTTGATCAGCAGTCATATCATTAGTAAACACCAACAACACCAGTAATCCAGGTGCAGTGGCAGCCATATATGCCCATGCTCTAAAGCAAATTAAATTAAATATATATATTTTTAATTTAAATCTAAGTAAGTAAATTCTGTTATCATTCACATTAGCTGTCCTTTCTGGTCCTCAAGTAATGAGAGTTCCAATTAACAGCTGCCAAATGCAAATTCAACAACTTTTATCACCTTAATTGGTCATGAATAACTAAAAAAACTGATCACGACTGCTTAACTGCTCATCACTGTCCTAATTTTGAGCCTGTAAAAATGTAAACGGTCCAGCATACGGTAAAGCAACGGTTTGTTTCAAAATCAAGATTTAATTAAAAAGGCCTGATCAGTTTGAGAATTGTTGTTAAGAGACTGTAGACCATAGCTGAAGCAGTGTGTTGGGAATTGATGGAGTGGGAAGAAGCGTGTGGTAGAGAGTGGTACAGTGTGAGTAGTATGAGTCATGCTGTAATTCAGAAACTATTCTTCTTTGTCCTCTCTGACCTTTGTACTGAGGGAGGCAGCATGGCGTGCCGCACCCAGTTCCTTGTATGTATGTGTGTGGCCTTGGAGATATGAAGTAGGGTAATTGTATGTGTCGCGGTGTGTGGGTGCGTGTGCATATGTGTGTTGTTAAACACAGAGACGGGGGGAGGGATAAAATGATTTAGTGTGTGTTTGCTTTGCCTTTTCTTGGCTCAGCATAGTGTACATATGTGGTAAGTGAAATCTGCAGGTGCTCAAACAGCAGTTGATGAAACCAAAGTAAATTATTTGTTACTGTTTATTAGATCAAAAAAAGTTCAATTAATTTTGACTGTTACTATGTTACTGATACTAGTCGCTTTATTAACAGTTTTTCAAAAATTGCCTAAATTAATATAAATACAAATTTGATATTAAAAGTAGCACTTACCCTTTCCTACAGAGCCCCATGGTCTGCACAATGGAACCCGCCAGCCTATACCTCATGAGAGGGTTCGTCAAGCCCACTCTATTGAGAAGGATCTTCAGGACATCATGGACTCTTTATCAAGGAATGACTCTCAGGCCTCCATAGCTGAAACTGGAAAACAGCTCGAGCACCCCATCCCACAGTCGCCTCTTTCCCCCATGTTTAATGGAGGTGGCCGCTATCTCCTCTCCTCTCCAGCCAGCCCTGGAGGCCTTTCTGTTGGATCCAGCTATGAAAACACCACTCCTCCTTTTTCTCCTATTTTATTTCCCTCAATTGCCAACAGTTCTGGCACTCGTGTGGACCCTTCACATTCAGTTTCCTATCATCATACAGTACAGCCACCAGTTCCCCAGCCACGGCAATCGACAGTTCGGACTGGCAATAGCGGCGGGGGACGAAAGGTACAGGAAAGTCCCAGGCTTCCCAGAAAAGCTGTGACAGAAGCACCACCAAGTCCTATACCCAGTCGCCCAAACCAGGATGTTTCGGTCAGAGGTGGTCCAGAGGGCCAACGTTCAGCCTTTAGTTTCTCTGGAGATGCAGGAAGGGATAACGGTCTCATGACTTCTTGTTCTTCTGCTTCATCAAGTCCTAGATCCAGTGCAGGTTCAACTTTCCAGGAGACTTCCTCAGCTAATGGTGGAATTCTATCTATTCAGCCAAACCCACGCTTATTCATCCCTCCAGAGTGTCCGCAGTCCACTCGCCGAGCACTGGAACCACCCAACAGCGTTCCATTCCGAGAACGTCCCCCTCCCAGCCCCTCTACTCCACGTCGTGGCCTACAGGGAGTCCCGGTCCTACCTGGAGCCCTACCTGGGGTATCCCTTCCAACTCGGAGCCAGATAGGAAAGGGTGTACCAGAGAGCCCTCAACAGCAAAGACGAGTCACACCAGGGGAAGACGCTTCTGGGACGAGGGGGTTACGGGCCAGAAGCCCTTCTCCTGTGTCTCCTGTACTGAAGGACCACACTAGTAGTGGCGGGAGGCAAAAGGGTAGCGTTGGAGTTAGTCAGAGTCCAGGTTCAAGTACCCAGGTTGGGATTTCTCCCCTAACCAGCCCTCGTAGTCAGAGAAAAAACTCTAGGGAACCATGGACTTTCCAACCCAGGCCACGGGAACGTAAGAACAGCATTTCAGAAATCGATGACAACGAGGATGAACTGCTGGAGTACCATCGCTGGCAGCGGGACGAGAGGATAAAAGAACAAGAAATGGAGAGACTGGTGGGTGTGTTTCGATGTTATAGATATTTGCATGTGTCTGATGTGTGTTACATTGTCCAGCATATAGTGAAGTTGTATTCAAGATGCTATATGAATACTCTTAAAAAGAGAGGAGGTGCTGACTAATGTTTATGAAGTCATGGAGAATTTTCCACAGCAGATTCTGTGGGTGATGGTGGGTGGTGGCAAGGGGTTTATAGCTAAAGCACAGATAAGAGTAACACATCAATGTGAATTCCTGAGTGTCTTGTAAAGTACTATGGGCAAAGGGTGTGGCTATATGAATGCTATATTTACCCAACATGGCCTTGAAGCATTAAACTGCTCACACACACATACACAATCTAATTGCTTAAACACAGTCACCCTAGAGTAACCCTATAATTTTCTGAACACTTTATACCCTGATGCGTCTTTAATTCCAGAGCCAGTCCAACCCACAAACGCTTACTCCATATTATCCCTAGACTTTTTTATGCATATTAATTTGCTCTGTTCAGATGATAATTACTATTCCTGGGACACAGATTGCTGTTCTATTTCTCTCCAAAGCCATCCAGATTCTTAAGTACACAATGCACACACACACACTCACGAGTCCTAATTACGAGCTGCCGAGCAGCTGTCACTGCAGAGACACATTCCTGTTATTCCCTTTAGAAAAGCTATTTTAGTAGGCAAGTCCGTACGGACAACAGCGAAATTAATACGAGCAGCAAGTCATTTTTCATGAAAAATCAGCAGCCTTGAAGATGCCTCATCAGTAGTCTGGTGTAAGCAGTTTATGATAATGCAGGAGCGAAACCTGACTTGAGGTCATATAGTTTTAATGATACTGTATTTATGTCAGCATGATTATGGCTGAAATAGATCAGCATCAGCCTGATTAGCTATCGATGGCAGTTTCCTCGATTTAAAAAAAATTTTTTTTTACTAGTCATAGTTATCGAGTTAGTTGTGAGTAAATGCTGAAATGCTGTGACATCACACAGGAGAAGAGTAAACTGAATGGAGGCTCAACAAGAGAAGGAAACTGACTCAGGGAAAGAGGAATGAAAAGCGATGTGGAAAATGATCCAGAATGTCTTAAAACACTTATTAAAAGACGTTCCTGTGGCAGGATCCCAAAAGCGAGTAATGTGATTCAGGTTTTTATTGTCCATATGGAAAATTGGGTTTAAACAATGAAATCAGCGCGGATAACAATGAAAAGACATGTACAGCATACATATTACAGTATATGTTGTTAACACAGACATATTTTTCTGTCCAATGATACTCTAGTTTGTCTGTTTAAAATAAAATATGTATTCCCTGGGGTTATGTATGCATGGACCATAATACGGAGTGTATGTGTGTGTGTGTGTGTGTGTGTGTGTGGGTAGGGAGGGTGTATATGTTAAACAGGAGTGAGCATCAGTAAGGATTCTGGGCTGTGGCCCACTTGGCTCATTGCCATGCGTACTCTGTGCTGTCATTGCATATTCTGCTACATCCTATCTCTGTTATCATGAAAGTACGATGCACGTGCGTGTATACACACACACACACACACACACACGTGCACACACTCACACACGTTCATTTGAATACACATTTATTGCAGTTAATGTTATGCCTACACCTAAATCCAATCTTAGGCTTAGCCTCAGAAATAAGAGTAAGCACATTGGCCTCAAAAAAAAAAAAAAGATAAACACTTATAAAATAATAAATCCTATCTGTTTTTGTAGTCTTGTAGGGACATATGGTCCCCAGTAAGATATAAAAACAGGCACCCATGCAGACACACAACATCAAAGTCCAGTAGTGAGGCATATACTCGCGCTCTCTCTCTCTCTCTCTCTCTCTCTCTCTCTCTCGCACTTTCATCTCAAGGAGTTTTAAGATGTTCGGTATTGGAGGTCACTTCTTCTTCTTCCTGACTGTGTCACCGTGGAAACTGAGAAGAATACCACTGAATGCAGAACACAGGAGTCGCCACTAGAGTGCAGCATGTCGCCATGTTTACCGTGCTAGACGCTGCACTTAAGAGTTACTTCATTGTTTACTTGTTTTCAGAAGAATGCTTTGACTTCAAGTCCACCGAATGTTTTGTTTCATTTTTTCAAATTATAAGTCCTTACGTACCACTGTACAGATCTATTCGTGGCATGAGAGATGTACCAGGGGCAACTGTTAACATCCGGTCCATCAGGGAACATCAGGGAACCACCCCAGTGACAAGCATTTGTATGTTTAAATGGCCAGTCTGTTATTATTTTTAGTTTTAGTAGCTTCATTAAAACAACGTGTTTGACCACTAATCCTGATCCAGTCACAGTGTAAAAGGTCACATTTTGACTACTGTAACAGAAAGGCAATCTTATCTCTGTCCCTCGACTATCATGCTCTCACACATTACAGTGTCTGCTTCCGTCTGTGTGTGTGTGTGTGTTTTTGTTTACGTCTGTGTACTGTATGGAAGCGAGACACCCACAGAGGGTAATTGAAAGACTGTTTACTGCTTTCCTCATTAGCAGCATTCAGCCACCAGTGGAGCTCTGTTCTCAAATCACCCACAGTAATACCATCACCTCCTTCCTGGCTAGACACTGATTCCCTCTCACACTCAACACCCAGTAGTCGAGAAGATTGGAAATAAGCATTGACACGCAGGTCATTTTAAAACGTGTAATTCTGACCTTCGTATTTGCCCGGTTCTTCTCTTGAGAACCCTGAGGCCAAGTGCTTATTGTGAGCTAAAGGAGAGCTCTCGTAATAAAGTGGGCTGCGTGTACACACACACACACACACACACACACACACACACACACACACACACACACAGTGTATGTGGAGCTTTTTTGTTTTTGTTTGGGCAGATGCATCTTTACCAAGCGTGCCAGCTGAGCTGACACACTCTTTGTTAAGGAAAGCGTTGTTGCTTAGCTACACTGCAGTCGGCATTTAAAGGCGCTGCCTTTTTGTCTCCTCAGCAAGAGAGCATGTGTGAGAATCCAAGCGCTCGTTTTCAGATATTGATGTCAGAGCAAAGACTCGATTAGTGCAACTAATTTTGACAAACACATTGTTAAAGGTTAAGATCGGGAGAAAAAGGTTTCCATCGGATTTGTGAATATCAGCTTTGAATATCCTCAGCCTGTCTGGATGAGAACATCTGAAGGCAGGAACATAAATATATGACATCAGGCTATTTATTTTATATCTCCTATGTTTTATTTTTTTTTCAGCTGGTATGATTCAGATATTACTAATAAATTTCCCAATAGCATATTGCTGATTTAATTATTGCCAGGGAGATGGTGGTATACTTTATCCATTTACTTCTCCTGTAGTCATTTGCCTTTGTTGTCTGAAATGTCTGGAATACATTTTTCTTGTGCACATTTTAGTCAAACATCTGGCCGTTCCCTGGTACAGAGTGTGAACAGGAGAGCAGATCAAGTAAACAAGTGTAGAACTCAAAAATGGCTTGAGGGCTATACAGTATGAATTCCTTCACAGTTCTTGTTACTATATTCGTCTTCTTCAGGACAAATTTACAGACGTTACATTTTCATACACACTTTCACACACCTTTAAAATGGTAGGAGTGGAGTTTGATTAATTATCGGTTGTGACTCACTGACTAAATGATTAATGAATATTTTTATTTTTTTTAAAGAAGAAGGAAAGAAAGAAAGAAATGACGTTAACTACAGCAGTCCCCTGTTCTTTGTGGTTCTGCTCTTGTTAGAGCACGCTGCCCTGCCGTGTTATTTTAGTCATGCAGTAGCGCAGAGCTAGTGTCAGCTAGCGAGGCAGCTTTGGGTATTGTCAGCTGCTTGTGCGAAGTATAATAAGGTCCAGTTCATAGAGCATTACAGATCAGTGAGCCAGGACTCAGACAAAGGCCGAAGATGACTGAGATTGTGAGAGAAGAGAGTGAAGAGAGAGGGAGAGAAAGAAAGGTAGAGATGAAGCACACGCACACACACACATGGTCGGTGACATATGTAGAGTGGCAGTAACAGCTGACTACTGTAGTAGGGGTGAGAGGTCGCATTAGTCCACAAGTTGGAGGGTCATGGAGAGTTAGCACAGTAGGGGGGGTTGGTTTTCAAGTATGTGTGTGTGAGTGTGTGAATGAGACCATGCTTTTTCATGAAGCTGCCACCGGAGCCCAAGAGTTCTCTTAGCTGAAACAAGGTAGTCAGAGGTGATTATTTATCTGTTTGCGTTGATGTGACATTACCCTGTCATGCTATTTACACTCGTGTGCTATATATTACGCTTATAAAGTGTTCACGTTAAGGCTCTAACATGGCGAGTTAGTGAGCAGCGCTTATCTCAGATTTCAGTCAGCAGGATCTGCCTAAAACAGACCACGTTGCATAAAGACATACCAGCCTTAACAATATAATTTCAGATGCATGCACATGTAGCTAGGGATTACTTTAGACTGAATTCTGACCTTTGTCTTTTTTCTTTGTTAGCTTTTTTTCTATTTATTTGTTTATTCAGGAGACCACCCTGATTCTGAACTCTGTGTGTGTGTGTGTGTGTGTGTGTATACACAGGAACGACAGAGGCTGGAGACCATTCTGAGCCTGTGTGCCGAGTATAATAAAGGGGACCCCGTGGTAGACATGGAGACAGGGAGGGTGGGACAGTTCCCTGGGACAGAGGACCGAAGACCTGGACCCGACCTGGTGTGTGTGGCAGTCCAGC